>CM034354.1:49335544-49429075 GCA_019925275.1 Mytilus edulis
AAATGTCAGGAAATCAATCCATTTTCTACAAGTGTTAGAAACAAACTAATGTCTCGCTACATTGAAGACCTGTAAGTGACCTTCTGCTGTTGTTTTTTTTCTATGGTCGGGTTGTTGTCTCTTTGACACATTCCCCATTTCCATTCTCAATTTTATTATAACTATTCTAGAGTTCCATGTTAGATTGCGACGATTTCGTAAATATACTGCCTTCACAAATTCTTTGAGCAGACAAAGAGGCAAATGATTTTAACAGCATCATATAAAAAATAATTAAAAAAAAATATATATATATATATATATATAACTATAGGATTGAACTATTAAAAAATCATCATAATAACACATTATTTTTAACATTTCACACGTTTTTGTATATATCATATTTTATGCAAATATATAAAATTGTATTGTATATCATACTTACTGGTGATATGCCAACAAAAACCGATATTCTCAACAAATAAATGAAATAAATTTTGCCTTACAACAGGCCAACTACGGGCCCTCAATGAGTTGGTGTAAGGGTTCTTAAGGATACCAGAAAAACTTGATGTTTCATCAAAGGGCAGTACAAAAAATATAACAAAATCTCCAGTCTCCAACTCCTCGCTCTCCAATACCATTTTGCCTCTATAGAGGTCTTTCAAGGTCGAGTATAAGAAAAATAGGAGGTAACGGTCAAGGTCAAATTGGAGGTAACGGTCAAGGTCAAATAGGAGGAACTACCGGAATATATCTAGAAGTTCGTACAGCTCCTCGTGTGGTAGAACAAGTGATCGTAGACCCAGATCTATTTCTATCTCGTCTAGATCAAAATCTAGAGAGATATAGACGAAATAGCTCGTCGAGGAGACACAGATCTAGAAGTTATAGAACGCCGAGCGCCAGACGAGGGAACCCCGATTATTCCCATGCCAGAAGAAAGCAAGTTTATCATACTGTTGATTTTATTAAAATATCAGCCTGATTTATATTTGCAAATATGGAAAGGGATTATTTTCAATAGTCTCCTACCTACAAAACTATTGATTTGATATTTGGTATATTGTTTTAGCAGGATCAAGTTAAAACAAAATTCTAGTAGGGTTTGTTGTGCAGAGTTATATATGGTTCTTCGACTTGTTTTGTTTTGAAGCCAAACAAAGAGGATCAAAGAACAAAAACGTCAATGTTTTCTCAATTTTTCTTAATGAGTTCAATGGAAGAGTATGTTGGACAATTAAAATTAATGTTTTATCAACTATTAGAAAACATATTAAAAGTAAAAAGTGATAGTATTTAATATATATTTGATGTATAAATGTGAGTACTATGAATCTTACAACGTTATTCTACATTTTGCATATGACCTGTAGAAAGATTCACCGGTTTGCTCTGATCATTTATCTATGAATAAAACAATCAACTTGCCTTATGCTAGGCATTTTATTGAATTGCGCCTATATGCTTGAGTGGTCTAGCACGTTGGGCCTAAATAAAAACAATTTGCCGCCACAATACCTAGGTAGCAGTTTCAAATCTTGGCGCGGGAACTGTTTTTAAAAGAAATCTGTTTGACCTTTTGATACAATTTTGAACAATATTGAAAATTCAAATATTGTGTTCGTTTGAAAGTTCGAAGTGTCTGTAGAATTAAGTGGTTTTGTATCGAAAACAAAATTTGTTTCTTTTTGTGCATACACACTGAATAAATATATTCTTTGTTTTTTATTTCCATTTCTACTCTTTTCTCGTAGTATATAAAATAAATAATAGCCGACAATGGCCATGTTTATAGTAAATCTTTTTCAGAAAGAAATGTACTAAATAGCCATTTGAATTATTTTTCAGATGAATAGGAAGCAAAGGAAAATGAGAGCAACCATTACAGCTATATGTACCTTCCCTTGACCATTTATAATATGAATGGAACGGTCCTTGCCTGCTATTGCAAAGGATAGTATAACATTTTTACCAGGTAATAGATCATTGGCAGCTGTAGATATTTTGGAAGATGTTGTATGATTGCCTTTGATGTTGAGACTTAATTTTTTTCTTTCAATTAAACAAAATATGAACCGTGATTTTGTCAAGTGGTCATATTATTCATTGGTTTTATGTATAACTAATGTATTGAAAATTACTTTGATAAAATAAATGTGAAAAGAGAGCATTATTGAAATATATTAAAACTAATGGACTTTAGTATTTCGCAGCTTTCTTCAAGATTTTCCTGTTCTTCATCTGAAGAAGTCTAAAATTACCAATCTCACATCAGCCTATAAAGAAACCGGTCTCTTTCATATTTTACAATATATGCAAGACGCAGAAAATGAAATGAATCGTCAAAACTACAGAAAGTACATTGAAGATTGTTGCTGCAGAAATGCAACATTTTATCTACACAATAAAATCGATTATATAAAAGAAAAATAATTAGGGTCTCGTTAACATCATTTTCCTACCAACAAAACTGAGTTCATCAATAGGGACTATATAAAATCAATTATACGTCTACTGCCCGTTATCCTGTTCCTACCAGTAAACTGAGTTGTCTTATTTATTTCATTATAAAGGTAAGTTGTATACAGTTATTTGAAGAAAGAAATTAATCGTCAATTAATATTATACAGTTAAATAAATATCAATATAAATATATGTTCAAATATAACATTTTATTCAATGCGTTTCACTAATGTATAACAGAAATAATGAACGTAATTTACAAGGTTATTCAAGCAATATCAGAAAAAGAAATACATGTGGTATTGTCAACTGATAATGTTATTTATTGTTAATCTGTATGATTGTGCAATGTGCTATTCCATCATGTTGATGATCAAGAAAAGAAAGGGGCCTTTGTTTAATACCATAAGCATGTGTTTTGTTATCTTTTATAGAAATAAGTTTTAGTGAACAAGCTGATGACATTGAGAGGATTACAGATGCTATCCCCAAGCCTTTATTTACGGCAGTGTCCTCTTTAGACAACCGAAGTATTTTTCTGAAACAAAAATTGAAAAAAGAATAATTTTAAAGACAATTACACATTGACATCAATATTTCAAATTATTGCTGTTTTGTTAATTTTTCCTTTGAAGGTCAAAAGCAAAAAAAGTTTCATTGAACAAAAATATTGATATTGATTCAAATTATTGCTGATTTCTAAGCATTGTCAATGCAAGCGTCCCTTTAGTCATGGGCAAAACAGCAATACACAGATTATGATAGGCCCTTTTCACTCAATCTCTCACTCTCGATGTTAACGTCTATAGTGAGAAAACCAATCTCGTGAAGATGACCAACAATAATCTATATAAAACTAGTAATAACTTTTGTATTATATCTTTCATTGTTTTCAAAAAGGTCAACAAACTTGGACAAACATCTGGAAAAACTGAAATTTTGATATTGATTTTCTGTATATTTTCAGTCAGAAGAAACATCATTCCTCACATAGTACAGATAGCTGCCAAGGAACACAGAACTCAAACCAGTTTCAACCGTTACATACCACCACAGCTACCAATGTCGAAAAGGTGACTGGTATTGTTTTGGATGGACGAAAGCTTTTTTACAAAGGGGTTGAACTAGACTTTGTTAATATAAAGGTTGCCATATCTGATTTTTTTATGTGGTTAAATCAATTCAGTTATGCTGTACTTGTAGCACATAATGGGGAAAAAATTGATTTTCGGGTTTTGTCAACAGCTTTTTATAACTGTAATATGTATGATAATTTTACTCAGATTGTTATGGGATTTATAGACTCATTGGCCCTTTTTAGATCAAACTTTCCCAAAATAGAAAAATATAATCAGCCATTTTTAGCACATTTTTGTAAGGAGGAATATAATGCCCACAATGCTGTGGATGATGTCAATATGCTTGATAAAATACTTACATTTTGTATTGCTGCTAATGTTTCTAAAGAACTATTGCTTAAACTTTGTTATAATTCTAATTCTCATTTACTGAAGAAAGAGTCTCTAATAATGAAAAAATTAATGTGTTCTGTGGAACAAAAAATGGGCAATATGTTTTCAGAATTGTGAGATTGCTTGAAGAAGTGATCTTTTATGTCATGACTTGTATTATAATCTATACTTTAGTACTATGTTTGACATGACCATGATTATACTTTATTTAAAAAAATATCAGTAAACTTTGCAAATAAATATTGAAATTTTATTGAATTTATGTTTTACTATGTGCATGAAGGAGTATAAACCTGATCAAACATTTCAAGGGACCTGAGTTCAATGTGAAACAGGAATGATGGGGTATTCTTTAGTGAGCTGTAGTTAATGCTGTCATGAAATCAAAGAATAGTCATCCTCTGGATTCAATCAAGCCTGATGGTGTTTATGTAATGTCCGGTGCTACACATTGGACAAAATTGGAAATATTTGGCAAAACTATAAATATTGTCTATTTTTCATTCTTCAAAAACCTCAAACAAATATCTTTGCCACTATAAAACACATTATTCATTTTTCACATACATATAAAAAGAGGACATACATCCATACATGTATTTTACTATGTTGCTTAAATAAATGTGTTAACCAATAGATCCAATTAGTTGATATTCACTAGATAAAGGATAGGGTTCAATCTTTAGGTCAAAGGGTCAAATGTCAAGGGCATACAGAAATGAAAGTAAATAAATATGTATAATAAGTACTACTTTTAATTCATCCTACTTTTAACATGTTTCAATTACTTATTTTTTTTAAAAACGAGAGAATTGTTTAATTTCAGGTCCTAAAATAACCTTGACCTTGGACCTTTTGATCTCAATGTTGAAGTTTTTTCTTTATGTACTGCAGATCATAAAGTTATCAAAAACTCACATGTCATAAATTTATTTCCCTCAACAGATGAATTGCAGATGAAGCAATTATTTTAATAAAGTTTACTTTAAAATGTGAGCAAAATAAGGGATCATGGTCTAATTTTAGCTCCTAAAATTACTTGACCTTTGACCTGTTGACCCCAAAAGGTCGAAAACAAGCCTTGATCCTTTGGATATCATTCAATGGTCTTTATTAACAAAGGTCATGAAAATTATGAGACCAATAGGTAGATACACTTTTGAAAATTTAGCAAAAAAGGAGATTATTGTCCTATTTTAGCTCCAAAAATGACTTTTGACCTTTTGACCTTTACATGTCATAAATATCAAAGTTAATTATTATTATGAGTTTATATAAAGGATATTGAGTTTTTCTAAAGATTTACATAAATTATACCAAATAACATCAGAACAGTGATACCAAGTCTCCATTTAGGATCTGCGACCTTGACATTATAAATAAAAATTCTCGAAATCGGTACGGTAAAAGTTTCTAATTTTTTTTTAAGGATGCAACAATATGTAAAGTTAATTTAAATGTCAATTTTTAATGCTCTGCTTAAATATTTACTTTTGATCTGGTGAAGATATAAGATTGACTAATTTTAGAATTTCCCCCTTTTTCTATTATCAGTAACAATAACACTGTTCTAAAAATAGAAACTTTTAAGGCAATTTTTTTTTATTTTTTTTAAGGTTACAAGGTAACATGTAAAGTCCCTTTTGAAAGAAAGATTAGTAAATTATACTATATAGGTTTTTTTTAAATTACATACTACTTAAACCCCTTAATTGCATATGAGGACAAAAAAGAGGTGTCACTGTAACCCAGCTCTGTTGTTAACCTGAAATAAATTGCGGATTTTTATTTCATAATAATCTAAAACTCTCAAACTCCCCTCTGCCTACGTGATATCCTGAATTTTACTCATACATTTTCATAAAAAAAAAAATCCTGACATACCGACACGGGGACCTAATATACTCAGTTTGTGTAGAAAGTCACTGACCGACCACAATTTGACATATTTCTGTCATTGCGGACTTTAATTTATTATCCCTATCTACCATTATAGTATTTGTTCCACCAGTTAGAACATCTGAATCATCAACGATGTCCAGTGTTCTGCCTAGAACTATTTTGTCTTGAAATATTCGTAGTAGATCTAAATGATCATTTATGTTGTTTGGTTTGCAGATTGAAATACTAGCACCAATCGTTTCCTGTATTGTACTTTCGTCTGATGTATTGTGTTATTCGTTTATTTCATCAACATTCTCATCATCTCGTACGTTTAAGGTCGTATTTCATTATCTAGTAGAAGTACATCATTCTCTTCATTAGTATGACTCTCCGAATCCTAGACGATATTTTCGCCTGTAATTGCTGTTTTTTCGACCACTATAACCTCACCTACAACTGTTTCCATGTGTTAAAAACGTTTTACCAAAATTCATGTTATTCTTTTTTCTATGAACATGAAATAGTTATCAAAAGTACAAGGATTATAATTTTATACGCAAGACGCGCGTTTCGTCTACATAAGACTCATTAGTGACGCTCATATCAAAATAGTTGAAAAAAAGCCAAATAAATTCAAAGTTGAAGAGCATTGAGGACCCAAATTTCCAAAAAAATTGTGAAAAATCGTAACAGAAGTAGAATATTTGCATGTATACAATTTCTAGTTCATTGCGAGGCATTTATTTTTTCTTTCTAGTTATATGACTCTGAAAGATTGGGTTTTTTACCCGAAAAATGGCTTTCAATTCGAATCTTTGTCTTCATTTGATCTTTGGTGTCTTTAACAAAAATGTCGTCTGTATTATGACGCAATGTTTAAACAGGGTTATGTATACGCTACAAAGATACGCGTTTTCGTTGATAACAGTAAAGCTTTTCATCGATGTTGATGGTTGTCAATGACGTCACTGACATGACTAGCAATCGGACGTCAAAATTTGAGGCACCGGATAGTTTTAAATGTGATTGTTGTGGGTACGAGACAAGGCAAAGTGCAAATAATCACCGGCAATATGAATCTGATCGGCATAGGCGTGTAAAGAATTTTTCCACCGAAGTAAACTGTTAAAATAACAAGAATGATTTTTGCACGGATAGTGCTACTCAGGCTCAGCCCACTGGCAGTTTCGTAGATGATGCGACGGTAGACCACCAATCCAGTTAGGTCAAGATCATTACGATGAAGATTTAGAAGAAAATGAAGCTGAAGATGACGAGGATGAACAAGAGTATTACGAGGAACGAAGCCGCGACACCAGGACAAACTTAATGGTTCCCCATTCGATTCCAAAACCCAATTTCTTCTCACTTCATTGTCCATTCGTTTTAGATGTGTTTTGTCATTTGATTTTGTCATGTGCTTAGGGACTTTCCGATTTGATTTTTTTGTTTTGTTTAGCATTTTAGTGATTTTACTTTTTTCCAGTTTTTATCACTTAAAGAATAGACCAAGCTAGGTTGTATGCATCTAAATTTGAAAGTGGCTTTACACCAACAGTAGAAGATTCATACACGGGAATATTAACCACTTATTTAACAAATCAATATGGCCATTTCACGAAATAAACAGCTATTCGTCCAGTGGAGTAATTTACAAGAAAATAATGGGACCAGCGTCCCAATGACATATTCGGTATAGACAGTTATTCTGACACCAAACTTACACAGTAAGGACAGAAAGAGACTTGTGTTTTCTTGTTTCGTGAGCAACGTACCAAATGGTGGGCATTTTTCATAGGAACAGGCCTGTTAATCATATAAGAGCGTTATATGGCATTTGTTTGCATTCAATGTTAGACATCAGAAGTACCAAAATGTGTTAAATAGATATTTTATGAAAAAAAACCTCATCAACAATTAATAAATTAATTCGAAAATGTTTAAATTTAGATAATTTCATTGATGAAGTTTTATTTCTAAACAACAAAAGTAAACAAATTGAGAGAAACAGTTCAAACAGTGTATTTTTTCATTTTAATTATTTTAATTTAAATTTACCCGGTGCAATTCATTTAAAGACTAGGGGATTTTGTAACATAACCTTTTTTTTTTATATTTTATCAATTAGATATGAAGATTTCATTCCTTTGTCCATTGGACCATTGGAGAGAGGACTGTTCTGCAGTCAACACCAGATGTATTTTTAATGAAATTTTCATCATACTATATTTGTTTCATGTCTGTCTTGTTATATACACCATTGTTTGTTGGGCTGTTCAATATAGTTTTTATAAGAATTCTTCGACTGTTTTATAAATTGTTTATATATATTCCGTTACTGTAACTCTTAATTTTAATGTTATGACTTTCGGCCTCATTTTATTTTCTCATAACCCTTTAAATAATCATGATTTTACGAAATGGTAAGAAAACACTCAACTCAAATCCCTCAAGGTTATTCACGTGCTATACAAACCTTATCCCAAATATAAATTCAACCGCCGTCAATCGAAATACCCCACCTAAATTTAGCAGTTTTTATAATTGTGTTAAAGGTGGCAATGCTGCTGCAGCCAGATTATTTAATAAAAATGCACGTAGATATCCACAAATATTTCCGTGCAATGCCAGAAAATGACAAACCTGTTCTAGATTATCTTCTGATAATACTATTAGGTCAACAGTGAACGGGAGAGCTTTTTCGCTTTCCTTTCCCTGTGACATAACATGAATAAAGGGCTGCGCTTTAGCGCATGATACGCCCGTTGCTCTTTTAACTCGTCTTTTATGCTTTAAATGAATTTATATGATCAACTAGAAATATATATACAAATCAAAAGGGATGTTACATTAATATATTTACCAAAGTTTCATAAAATCCCCCTTTTTTAAGTATAAAAATGCATTGCTTAAGAAAACGTAAAATCTAAAATTTATAAAAATGGAAAGGGAGCTTATGTCAATAGATATAAACAATTTATCAAAGTTGCATAAAGTTTTGTGAAAGTGTTAGTTATTGTCCCAAAATTGGAAAATCCCCCCTTTTTTAAGCATAAAAATTCATAACACGGAAATGTAAAATCTGAAATTTATAAAAATTGAAAGGGAGCTTACATCAATAGATATAAACAATTCACCAAAGTTTCATGGACATTGGTGAAAACTTTTTTGAGTTATTGTCCGAAGTGTTGAAAATCCCCCTTTTTTTATGAGTAAAGCCCCATAAATCCAAAACTTAAAATCTGAAATTTATAAATATTGAAAGGGAGCTTACATCAATAGATATAAACAATTCACCAAAGTTTCATGGACATTGGTGAAAGCCTTTTTGAGTTATTGTCCGAAGTGTTGAAAATCCCCCTTTTTTATGAATAAAGCCCCATAAATCCAAAACTTAAAATCTGAAATTAAAAAAACAAACAAAAGGGACCTTACGTCAATAGATATAAGCAATTCACTTAAGTTTCATGGAAATTGGTGAAAGTGTTTTTGAGTTATTGTCCGAAGTGTGGACGACGGACGGACGGACAACGGTATACCATAATACGTCCCGTCTAAAAGACGACGGGCGTATAAAAAATCAAAGTCTCATTTATCTGGTTACATGAACTAAGCCCAAGTGTGGTATACAATATGTAGGACAAACAGGATTAGCAGAGGTATTGATTTTATCAACTTATCTAGTATATTTAATGACTCTACCGTTCAAAACTGTATACCTCCCTATTTTGATAATATAGAACCACCTATGATTTTCATACTCATACAAAAAACCCAGCAGAAGTTTAATTTTTAATTATACGTCGGTTACATCAGACGTGAATATAGATGGTAATACTCCCTTAACTTGAAACTGTGAATCGTCGAAGTTTAGATATGTTCCCTATGGCCATGTTATTACAGGGGACCTCAATATCGTCCAGGACAGAGAGGTCAAAAACTTTTTGAAAAAAGGACCAACATATCGTCCTCCATCTAAAATAGATTGGAAAGAGTGTCGTCAAGTCACCAAACATGCTCTTTCCTCATTTTTAAAAAAAATGGTGTTAACCAGAAAAATCTGATTAAAAATATCTTGATTCTTATTTAAATAAATGTATGAATGTGGTAGATAAGAGAATTTCACATTTTGAAAATAATTTAGAAGTAAATAATAGAGTACGTAATACACCTATTTCCAGAATAAGAAATAAACTTCAAATACTTTCAAAGCGGTTTGTGTTTGGACCGGCCGACAAAGCAGCCAACAATGTGGCTGTGGTATGACGAAAATACTACACGGACGTTCTTAAGAATGAAATTTTAAATACATTCAAGTCCATCCGCTTCACAGAGAGTCATATAGTAAAAAAGCATATCACAACCACATCAAAGGTTAAGGCTTCTTCTGAACATGTAAGGTCCCTACTATGTATTGGCTACCTAAACTACACAAAAAAACCATTTAAATATCGTTTCATTCCGGCCTCTAGTAAGTGTTCTACAACTAGTCTGTAAGTGCTCTTAACTAGTTCATTAACTACTATTAAAGAGCTTATCATAAACTATTGTAATAAAATATAAGAACATAGTGGTATAAACCATTTTTGGAGTGACCCCCAAGGGTGACTGGGGAATAGAAATATGGTCACTTGGTCTTGTCCCGACCGGCAGTAAAACGCTTGCCCAAGTGGGGCGTCCGTTTGGCTGTGCGGGATGTATCAAGTTCGCAGTCACGTCCGGTCAGAAGGGGGACGTTAAATCCGATGCCTCGTGTAAAGAGAGTGCCACGCTCTTTGCACGTTAAGAACCCTTGCAACAACTTTTTGAGGGGTCCGTAGGTGGCCTGTTGCAAGGCAAAATTTCTGTTCCTATCCAATATACCCTCATTTTCCAGTGGCAGTCCAAATTTCCCCGACCATCATCCCAGATGGCCTCTATTGTATCAACCTACCTATTGTTTTTATTGTGAACTTGTTCACGTCCTGAATATGCATGAAATATTTGCCACTGGACGTTAAGCAACCAACAATCAATCAATCAATCATTTTTGGAGTGTAAAAAATTCTTTGGATGTTTTATATAAATTACGGGCTTTTGATGGTCATTTTGATTCTGTGAATTGTTATGATTTTTCTACTCTTTACACTACACTTCCACACTATCTTATTAAACAAAAGTTTTCTCTTGCAATTCAACTTTGTATTTGTTTGGCTTTTTAGCTGTTTTGATCTGAGCGTCACTGATGAGTCTTATGTAGACGAAAAGCGCGTCTGGCGTATTAAATTATAACCCTGGTACTTTTGATAACTATTCCTATTTAATTAAATGGTCGTTTGGTAAAGCTGAATGTAGATATATTTGTTGCAACTCATTTGAAGCCTTCTCTAATGAGAAAGTAAATATGCTAGATATACTTACTGCAGGTGTGATGAGATGTTTGAAGCTGTTAATTTTCTCCTTGATAATATTTACGTACGTTTTGGAAACAAAGTTATCGTCAGGTTGTAGGTATCCCCATAGGCACTTTTGTGCTTGCTTTTGGAATAAAGTATTATTATTATTATTATTAATAGCAGACTTGTTTTTTGTACTGTTACGAGTCACAGTTTATGACTAAACTCAGTAAAGACCCGTCGAAATTGTATTTAATTGATAAATTCAACAACACTTACCGTTATCTTGATGATATTTTTTCGTTAAATAATCAAGAATTTTCTCAATATACTGCTGAAATTTACCTCAAGAAACTTACTTTAACTAAATCAAATGAAGAAAAAGTATATCTCTCAGTATTACCAGCAGATGAGGAAATGTCTACGGACAAGACACTTGTACATAACAAGTATTAAATTCAATTATTTGTCTGCTTTTGAACTTAAATCTTATGTATAGGTAATGAAACTTATTTGTACACATTTTCAACATAAATATAATCACAATTAATTCTAACAAATTGATTTTTCTTCTGAAATTGTCTTGTCCGTAGACCTTACCGCAATGTATTAGTTTCCAATTTCCTTGAGTTCAGTCTGATTTGATAGATAAAATTTAAAGTTATTTATTTCAGGAGAACACATTCAACTATGTCGAAATTGAGTTTTAATGATAGTTTGATTCTTTTAAATAGTCAGATTTATTTATTTCAGTTACATTGATTGATTGGTTGTTGGTTGCTTAACGTCCAGTGACAAATATTTCATGTATATTCAAGACGAGAACAAGTTCACAATAAATACAATAGGGAGGTTGTTGTAATAAAGGCCATCTAGGATGATGGTCGGGGAAATTTGGACTGCCACTGGAAAATAAGGGTATATCGGATAGGGACAGGAATTTTGCCTTGCAACAGGCCACCTACTTTCTCTCCCTCTAAAATCGTCATTCAATTCAATTCAAATAACATATTTGATATACTGTTTTGTTATAATACATTGTTTATTCGTAATATTTTTCTTATTTATCAAAGAAATACTTTAAAATAAAGAAAATTTATGATAAATATATTGGAGTTTTTTCTATGTAACAACATACTTGGTTGAACAGAACAATCACCTTTGGAACCACTACCAACATGGACCTAGGACAACAAACATCTAGAGGGATGACACAGCAAGGTGAAGAAACATGTTACGCATGCACATCCAAACATCTTTGAACTAATTAAACATCTGAAACATGAGGAAGCCTTCAACGCCCTACCATGATTCAGTATGCAGCCGGTAGGAAGAGAGTGGCCCCAAAACAGAAGTATGTAGAAATCAACAACATATTAGACGAACTTGAGGTCAGACACTGCAACCAGGAAGTCACAACAGTAGAGTTTGGTGATGCAGCCTCCCACCTTCTACAAGTAGAACAGATTAATCACCTTTAATAGACTTGTATACAGTGATTGTCTAATGTTTATGCTACAAATTTTAAAACTATTAGGGGAAATTTGAGCGCCGACATAAGAGCCTATTTAAGAGCCGGATTAATCCGCTCACCTGTATTTTCGATAGCCCGTTTTAGCAAAAATTTATATAGGATAGACACTTTTTTTGTACGGCTGAGCCACTCGAACAACCATCAAAAACACCATCTCCTTCTGTCAAATCAACTATTACTACTACTTGTACAGCTGACTTGGCATCATATCTCCCTTTTGATGTAGATGAAGTTAATGAGTATGAAGCTTCTTCACCAGAAATTGGCTCTCCTACAAGGCAGGTCATTGAAAGAGAGGTTGTAGCTATGGCAAAAGATGAGGAAGTGATGGAAAGCATCTTGCCACAGTTGTTAGGGCAGGATCCCCCTGGTAATGGTAGCAACCTGAATGTCAGACATGCCATTTCAACTACCAAACCAAAAACAGATGATGATTCTAGCCACAAATCATTTATTCAGGCCCTGTTTAACTTAAATAAAAGCCAACAAATTATTTTGCAAGAGTTGGGGCATTTGAACAAATCAGTTACAACTTTTCGTCGGACATTTCATTTTTGAGAGGGCAATTTAGACAACAGGAAAGGATAATTAATAGGCAGCAGAGGTTTTAATCTTGGTACCTTTGATAACTATTACTGGACCGTCTCAACACAACTTATTACTTGAATAACAGAATAACAAGACCTAACGCCCGAACTACTCCATAAATTAGACCCACGGTTAAGAGGGCACAAAAAGAAACTAATGAAGTCCGTAGTTGTTAAAGACAGTTTATATTAGGTTCAATAAGTTGTAATTTTATATTTTAGTAGAAATTTTACTAATCACAGAATCGTCTATGTCACTGGGAAGATCCAAGATAGATTCACCGCCCCAACTGTCTGATTTAACTGTTTCTGTTTTATTTGATTTCTTTTTTTGGTGATGATAGTGAGCTCTGTAGGGGAGTTTGAGTTGACTGAGTACTGGTTTTGAAAGATTTTGGTTTTTTTGGAATTTATATTTTATCGTTAGGTTCTGTTTCAACAGGCAGCATTGTAAATGTGTTCGCATCAATTGGCCAAGTCATTCGAGTTTGTGTACTCTCGTGACTGAATGAGCGGACAACTTTGCTGGCGCACGATGGTCTGTTTGAAACATGGAGATCATTCGAAACAGATGCTATCTGTTATGCTTCTGGGTAACTGATGTTTCTTTCTGTTTTAATTTTAATAATATTTTTTTCTTTTAGGTAAACAGGGTAGTCCCTGGACGATGAAAAATGGGATTCACCACAGTTTACGCATTTAGAAGAATCAGAGTTACAGTTTGTTCCCTCGTGTCCTTCATCAGAACACTTGAAGAATCTCTACCACGCCATTGTTTGCTTCCATTACCAAACTTTTGACAAGTAAAGCATCGAATTGGGTTAGGGATAAACATGTCAACTCTGATTCCGAAGCAACCTAAAGTAATAGATGAATAGGAGTTCTAAATGTCAAAAGATATGTATTTAACTTGATTATATTTCCATTCTTTTTAATTTGAAATCTAATAACATCAATTACACCTTGGCTTGAAAGTTCCTCACCGATTTTTTCCACGGTGAGGTCAATTAAGCCCAATTGCCAGTTATGATGACTCTTTTAGACATTTTACTTTCAACCTCAACACCGTTGCTAAAAAAGATAAAAAAAAAAAACCCAACAACATAAATTGGACAATTGGACTAAATAATTGACTTGTGTACATGTAAATGTCCATTTAGGTCACCAAGGACAGCCGAATTAGAAATGCTTTTCCAGATGAGCACAAGTAGTAGTGAAGACCCTGGATGAAAACACTGAACCTTATGATTTGTTTGATTGAAAATTTCCGTTGAAAATATGATGCGACTTTCGTAAAATTGAGAGGTTAAGCGCTGTATAATCAGGTTCAAACCGCAATTTTCTACATTTGAAAGTGCATGTACAAAGTCGGGAATGTGACACATGTTGGCCATTCGTTTGATGTGTTTGGTCCGTTTCTGTGTGTGTTTCATTGTAGTGTTGTGTCGTTGTTCTCTTATATATATGCGTTTCCCTCAGTTTTAGTTTGTTACCCCGATTTTGTTTTTTGTCCATGGATTTATGAGTTTGAACAGCGGTATACAATTGTTGCCTTTATTTAGTAATTTGTATTTGCCATTTGATTTGGGACTTTTCCACGGAGTTAAGTTTTTTGTAATTTAACTTTTAACCCTCGCACCACTGTAATAGTAGACTCTGGAAACATTAATACAACGACCAACGAACTTGAAAATAATTTATATTACTATAGCGAATGTCAAAATTCTATTTTAATCTAAGGTGAAAGATAAATGTACAGTGTACGTGTTAACGGCTGTTTTATAAATACAATGTATATATATTCAGATAATAGTATTTGTAATATAAGCAGATGATATATACATGTACGGTGTGGGCCAAGACTCGGTGTTAAAAGCTGAAAGTTTCCTTTTTCTTTTATTTTTTGAATTCTGAAAATAACTTACTTTCACCTGTATTAGACTTACCTTATTTAATATATTAAATTGATTATGATATATCACAATTAAGATCTGTGAAATTACTTCTGGTTTTATTTCATATGTTTCATCATAATTGTCTTATAAAAGATATAAAAATAATATAATTATCTGTGAAATAATGTGTATTTCCCATTATAATACATTCATTTGGTGTTTTTTTACTACTTTAGCTGGGTGCATGTACTTGATGTACGCATGGCCTCTAGTGTCATAATAGTCCAGTCAAAATTAAGATTTAACCTCGAAACTAATTGCAACAGAAAATGGTAAAGTTATAGTTTTTATTGCTATTTCTGCCTTTTTTGCAAGAGTTATCTCCCTTTTCAATGCAAATCTCGAAGAATTTTAAATGGTGAGTTGTGAATTCACATCAATGATCATCAATTGCACTTGACACAACAAAATTTTGACTTTTGTTTGTTTTCTTACAAAGTGCTTACAAAATTCCTCGAAAAGCCGTGTAGCGTATCAACATAAATTACAAACTTTCATCTAGGTTAATTTTAAGGTAGAAGTTGTTCAATCAAATTGAAATGTTTGAAATCCTATTTTTGCAAATATATGCAATAAACATACTTATAAATCAAGTTTTGTTGGGAAGTTTCGCAAGTGCTGTTCTTGATTTTTAAAGATGTTCTTCATTGGAACGCGCCCGGCGTCCGCAAAATTTACATCGTAGTTATGCGATGCAATTGAGAAAAAAATATATGAATTGAAATATCAGAGATGGAGGTCATTGAAAATATACTGGTAATTAAGTGTTATGTAAATATGAAATAATAATGGCATCAAGGCATTTTTTCAATCCACTCTTTTTCGACGGAAGACACCCTAAATATCATTAACTTCAAGTCCGCGATTTATGTGATAGAGTTCAGTATCCAGATGACTAAACTGCTGAGATGAACAAAACAGAGCCGTTTTCTGTGAGAGGTGAAAATAATAGGGGACAAGGGGCAGACTTTGTACATGTAGTAAAGAATAATTTATAAAAACATTTTCACACCCAGGTGTTCCAAATAATGAGA
Organism: Mytilus edulis; assembly: GCA_019925275.1. Lineage (NCBI taxonomy): Eukaryota > Metazoa > Mollusca > Bivalvia > Mytilida > Mytilidae > Mytilus > Mytilus edulis. The sequence goes on from CM034354.1 coordinate 49,351,834, forward strand.
TATAGCACCGAGTAAGTCGGAAGTCTGAAATGTAAAAGCAATTAAAAGGTCAGTGTTGTAGTGAGCTAAGTCAACCTTGCAAGTAAAGAACTTCTCGATTTGAACGGGGAGCCACTTGATGATGAGTTTATTGACAAGTTGTTGCATTCGATTGGGTCGCAGAAATTATTCAGCATACAAAGAAAATCTTTCTAAAATTGAAAATTGCTCTGATTGGCTTATTTATTTTTCTTTTTTGTAATCTATCATACCATTGGTTATCAATGTTAAAACCGGTAGTCATGTCTGACTTAAATGTCGGTTTGATGACGGAAATTCACTGCTATATTGTAAATCGGAGTCTCTATATATTATAATAGTATATATATCATAGTATAGGCCTACATGCAGATAAACGCAAAAGTAATTGTCCTTTCCCCGTCCGAGAACTTATGAATGAAAATTATGTGCAAGTTAAAAGGAAGTATAATAGTAGTGGTTCTTGCGATATAAAAACCACGATATGGACAACGGTCTGATTGGCTTGTTTATTTTTCATTTTTGTTATCTATCATACGATTGGTTCTCAATGTTAAAACCGGAAGTCTGTGTGCCATGAAAGTCGGTTTGATGACGGTACAATATTCGGACGCCTAAATTTTCGTTTTTTTTCCAAAATAACCCAAAGTGAATAGTCATAACAATGGATGACAAATGCGACTATACATGGTAATGATGGTACCTATAGGACACAGAGGCATGGTGATTAATTTATTGTGGGAGGAAGAGAAGCGACACACAAAATGAGGTCTTCTCTTTTAATAGTATAGATTTTGTTGTAACGGAGTTTATACTTTCGCTGAATAACCATTAAAATTTAAAAGAAAACAAAAATACAATAAAATCGTAAAATATTCTTCACCCATATGGTGTTCTACACATGTATCACTATTTGTGTCATTTCACATTTCAAGCGAAGTACATCGACAGAATTCAATTTCGTGTTTTAGGAAGGGTCTCTATTTTCTTGATCTCAGTTTCTTCAATTCAGTAACTGAAATGGTATATGCTTTTATCCTTTTTCCTGATGGGTTTGGAGGAGACAAGATAATACATAAAATGTTGTTCAGCTTTATACAAATAATGCCATCTTCCTTCACACTATAGTATACATATTATACTCGACTATGAAGTTTTGAGTCAACTAGTTTTATTTTGAAAATTTATATTCTCCGTAACGTTATTTAAACCCTCCATGACGGACAATTCAAGTGCTTACCAACATCAAACATATAAATCAATGTAAATTTTGGAATTAAATAACAAACAAGACATCATAATTCATCATTTCTCTTAGTAAAGTCCTGTTAGACTTAAATTTCTATCCTCCGTAACGTAAATCAATGATGTCGTCTATGGTTGACATCACCTTATGATATGTATTAGTGATTATTGATGAACTGATCTGGCATCCATAACAATGTACAAGAATTTCAATTGTAATGATCGTGTTCACATACATGTATGTTTTTTTGGATGATATGAACTTGTGTTATAATGTCTGATGTCCATACGTTTACATTGTTCTGCTACAAGATTCAAAAGAAAGTTTCTGCCACGGTCAGAAACAAAAGGTGTAGGACATCCATATCTACATATTTTTTCTATATAAAGTTTTTCAGCTATTTCAGTACTTTCTTGTGATTTCAAAGGGTGACAGGTACCATGTGGAGCAGGATCTACTTACCCTTCCGGAGTACATGAGGTCACCCCAAGTTTTTGGTGGGGTTTGTGTTGCTCAGACTTTAGTTTTCTATGTTGTTTCTTGTGTACTTTAAAAAAAAAGAAAGATTTGGTATGATCTATCAATTGAATTGGCAAAAATTAAGAACTGGCAAGAAAGAGCATAGCAGACAAAATTGAAACACATCTTCCAAATGTAATATTTGTGGAAAAGAATTTGGCCAAAACAGTTATTATAAAATTAACATGAGAACACATACTCGGGAAGATCAATTGGACTGGTTTACTAAACGAGGGATCAATAGACCACTTTCGAGTTCATCCGTCACCGGAAAAAACTCGTCAATTATACGCGCTTTTATCACCGTCATTTGTGCGTTTTGGGGCGTCGTCACTTCCCTTCCAATGTTGAGCGAGTGGTTGGAAAACTATAATTCTATATTATACGAATTATTCGGCAAATTCAATTCTCAAAATTGACAATCAACACTGCTGTCATTAGGGAATTGTCAGTAAGTACCTACAAAGCAACCATTATTTCTAGTTTATCCTGCACAAAGACGATCACTAAGACGCTTGATGAACGTAAATAGTGCAGGGATACAGGCGACCCCCTCTATCTCTACCTCTATAAATGACGTCATAAAGGCGTGCATAATTGACGAGTTTTTGCCGGTGACGGATGAACTCGAAAGTGGTCTATTGGCATGTTTCAGTCTCCCTCGTCAAACTAAAAAACAAACTGCAAACCTTAACTCATCTTCCGTACCAAGACATCCCAAGATGATCCAACAGCTGTACTGACTGACTTTTGTCATACAGAGGACCTGAAGACTTAAGTACCTGATTTAAAAAAAAATCACATATTTGGTGACAATGTTAGATATTATAGAGTTCTGTGATTATTGACTCTTCAAAATGATGTTAGACCACAATTTGCCACTTACAACTTCAGTGAGTCATTGGAAAGATAATTTCAATCATAAAAGTATAATAACTACACTAGAAAAGTTTGGGGAAATATTCATTGCTTATCAAGTTAGAACTATGTATAAACTTAAATCTCATGTAATATGCTCACAGCTCTTCGCGTGTCTAGCCAACTTTTTTTTTAACAAATGACGTTTCCCACATCAGACGTGAATGACGTTGTAAGCCTGCACTGTACTAAACGTGAGTGTGTATAAGTGACAACCAAAAACACGGATAAAAATAATAATAATAAATTTAATTATTATATAAATAACATAGCAAAAATACAAAATGTAAAAAGTAAAATATAAGAGTAATAAATACACAGGTTCAGAGCAATGTTGTTGCTTGCTGGTGTATTATCTACATACGTAGATTGCTGCCTTTATATGGCCCGTTGTATCCTCCTTTCTCTTATGTGTGTAAGGATCACACGGTGGTGTGTGTCCTTTCCAACTAACCTCTTTAGGTAAGTTGGGCATTCCATCGTCGCCATAGTTAAGTCCGATTTCCCGGCACAATTGTTATAGTTTGTTTCTATGTCTCGAGGAACTGGTCAATAAAATTAATGTCATCTGGATCGGCTATTTTGACCGTACTGGAATCAACATTAACATCTAATATGAAGTCCAGAGAAGAATCAGTACTACTAGGAGTTATGTTGATTTCCTCTTTTGAAAGGTTTGGAGTGGTGTATTGTCCAGAACCCGATGGGATTTGTCCGTCTTGAACATACTTGCCACCGAAATTGTTAGGTTGCTCCGACTTCCTTTTCTTTTCAAGATGAATCCGCCTGTCATGATTGAGCAGGCTATCTGCTCTTGTGAATTTTGCGTTACATTTATCGCAATCATATGTTTGTTGATTGTGAAGGTGTAAATGCCTTTTTAAACTGCTCTTGCTTGTGTAGTTTGCTTGACACACATCACAAATATATGAGCTGTTGGACATCGTGTTCCTGGAACAGAAACTGTATGGTAGTTTATAAGGACGTCGTTAGTTGACATTCCGGCGTTGGTGACATTTGAAGGATTGTAACGTCATAAGTAAATGATACTGACGCAAACAACATCCACGATATGTCTTTCGAAATCATCGAAGTATCTGGAACGATCCTAATGACCACACGTCAGACGTCCTTAGGAGTAAAACAGATGATTATTGGATGCACCAACTCAGAGCCCTAAAACCCATTGGAATCAACAGTTTAGAGACTTCCAAATTTCAGTACACCACTCACTCTATTCTCTGGTTTATAATCATGAACTTGCGAATAATTAAGAACGCTGGAAAAAGATTTTAATCTCATATTGTTCTTCTTTTTTTTTAAATTAACTAACGCATATAAAAAGTATCGCAGAGCAGTTCCTAAGTGCTTATGTGAAGTCAAAAATTCTTACAGGATACGCTGAGTGCTTTGTCTCATTCTTTTCAATGCATAGAATTTGTACATTGTTGCAAGTTTGTGTGTCATATATGTTTTTTTCCTCATTTTGCGTTTGTCTTGCCACTTACCATTAAACAGTCATCCATCCCTGAAACATATATTAACCTATGATTTTTTCTTATAGTTTCAAAGTTCTACTACTTTGTTGGGAATAGACCAATTATATCGCTTGTGACAGAATCTAAAATCTTAAAATTTGTTGTAAAAGTTTTTTTTAACTCCTATACATACATGTAAGTCAGGTGACACGAATTGCAATAATTAGTAATATTGGAAAGTTGTTTACTAGAATATTAAATAATAGACTAGAAAAATATTTAGAAAAGCATGGCATTATATCCCAAGAACAAATTGGTTTCTCTAAAGGTAAAATGACTAGTGATCATCTTTTGGTCTTAAAAGCTTAATAGATAAACACACACAAAAAAGTTCGAAACCATTATACACATGTTTTGTTGACTTTAGAAGAGCTTTTGATACGGTTAATCATACAGGACTGTTTTATAAACTTAGTAAAATTGGAGTAGGAACTCATTTTTATAATATAATCAAAAGTATGTATTCTTATAACATACGATGTATAAAAACACGAAACATGTTAACTTCAGACTTTGGATCATATATTGGAGTAAGACAAGGAGAGAGCTCGGTTCCATCTTGAGGGTTGCCTTACTGGTTACGAACCTCGTGCCACCAATGTCCAGCACCACCCTACCAGCTTGAACATCGCTCCAAGCAGACAATTTCACATCAGTCAACCTCTGGCCTGCCAGGAGATCCCAGACCACGAGGCGGACAGGCTCAGTGGCTGGATCAGCCTCTACCCTATCATATGTGGGCTTGGGGTGACAGTTATTTTTTTATTGAAATATATCTTTCTACCTCACACGTAGAGGAGAGCTGAAACAAATATAATACGGGACCAAAATCGGAATCCTTCCAGAGAATGAGCGTTTCCGTTTTTTTGTTTTGTTTTTATAAATCTTTGATACGTGTATCAACATTGGCGTTTATGTTGTTTATCATAAACATGTTTTTTATACTTTTGCAAGCGCACCATACACCGTTCAATTTAATGTTAAAGTTTATATCTTTAATGAGAGCCAAGGCGTTACAAACAGCAATGTTTTAAACCGAGTACATCGGGAAAAGTAGCGTTGTTTACCATGTTCTAAAAATGATTTCAGTTCCTTCAATATCATCACTATGTTCAATCTTAATGTCATGTAAACATTTCAGTTCTTCTTTCAATGACAATGCAGTCGGTGTCCGACTTGTTGATGGTACAAGTGGTGACAATATTTCTACGTAGTGCTTGTGAGGTTTAATTCGAAAACGGATCTGACAGCAAAGCTCTTCCTCTACCCATACTCGTGTACTGTGTTACTGATTTAGATTTGTTTTCTTTTCTTTATGAAAACCATGCTGGTGCCAACACGTCATTTTTATTGAATTAAAACAACCCTCGTCATGATTTTTGCTGTCCCCAAATTAAACATATATTTGTTATAACTACCAGCACTTAACATATATACTGTACAGTATACTGTTTGTGTTACTAGTGTACTAAATGTGGCTCATATTTGCAGGATCGGGTGACTATTCTGACGTTATTGATGATGACACTATCCTTTGATTTGAGTAAATTGGACTATAGTGGGCATCATTTCGATGTCTGTTTTTTTATCCACACACCCAGAGGGTAACTTACAGAGGGAGACGAAAATATCAACAAAGAATATCAGTGTGATGAAGATTCTATTAGTTCAGAGATGGAAGACAACCAGGAAAAATGATGGTATTATTATCATTAGAGATGATGAAGAATACACATAAAACAGAATGGAACACTTTATTGGGACGACATAAGAAGTAATGAATCATTTGGCTCAAGATGTTTTAGAACTAGAAATCGGATTGAAGAACGTGATCGTGCTGCTGAGCAGATGACCAAATGAGAAATAGGAAGACACATTCAGATGTCTACAAGTTAAAAACATGGCTTTCCGATCAAAATGAATTACGGGAATTTCATGAGATTCCTTCTCAGGATCTTGACCTCTTGCTAGCAAGATTTTTCATGACTGCCAAGAAGTGTGATGGAGAGGATTATGAACCAGACACATTAAAATCGATTCAAGGCAGCATAAATAGACATTTGAATGAAAAACACTTGTTATATAGACCTAATCAGAGACAAGAAATTCAAGCACTCAAGAGATGTTCTAATGTCTTAAAGAACATGAAATGATTTTGGATTGTATCGTTGTTAAATGTGTGTTTTTAATGTTAACTTCATCGTATAAAATTGGTGGATTTTCCTGGACAACTTTTTTTTATTTAAATGCTGTAAATGCTGTAATGCATTCAAGTAAACGAAAGATATACTTCTTTTTCAGGATAATACAATGACGCTGTTTTAATTTGCTACTTGTCTCACTAGTATGAATTGAAGTGATGTGTTGTTTTAATGTTTCTTTGTAAGCAAAAGTCTTGTCACACACATTACATCGGTGTCTAAGAACTGGTTCGTGCGTTGTAATATGCCCTCTACTCTTGAATAGGTTGCCCATATAATGTATATTAAGTCCACAAGCTGTTTTAAAAACCCTGCCACATAGATCACATAAGTACATTGTAAAATGTTTAGTTTCTGCATTATTTCCTTGAGCATGGGCAATTTGTGTGTGTCGTTTCATATTTGGTTTATATATGCTAGAATAACTACAAAAGTGCAACAATACATGGAAGTTGGTTGTTTCCACTTCTCCTTTTACTTTAAAGCTTTCATCTAATGCATTTACAATGAATGAGTCAACCATTTTCCTACAAAAAAGAAAGTTTTTGATTAAAAAACAGAACACAAGTCACCCATTTGATTGGTTCGATTACACAACAATTTTTTTTTGTCTGATCAATATTTTCGAAACTGTGGATATGCCTATGCCTATGATTTTACTCCCAAAACTTGATAAAATATGGAATCCGGGAAGATCAATAGTATGAGCTAAAAGCCATTCAAACCGATGAAAAAAAGTTAAACATTGTATTACGTGGTTTCTCTGTAAGGTGTCCAACAAAGAATAATAATAAACCTGCAGTAATAAGACCAGATAGGTTCATCAAAGAATTATAAAGATGAGGTCCAAGTTATTTCACCTTTTTAGGGCTGGTAAACAGTTAAAAGCACCATTATAGTCTAAGAAAGTAGGAGACGTTTATAGATAGACCTTGTTTAAAGTAAACAAATTATATAAGATTTAAAAAAAAAAATTATTTCGAAACCCCAAAACTCCAAAAAAAAATGTTTTATATTATTGGGCATGGACGGGCCCATATCACGCCTTCAAGGAAAGGACCTTGAGGGTGAGCGACAGGGATGTAGCCTGTCCAGTGCCAGAATGCCCCGTCATCACCAGGCACATACGTAAACATGCATTGGCGGACCATTTCTTCCCAATGTTTGAACGAATTTTAGCAGGGAAGTGATGATGAACCAATGATTCCATCGGTTCCGGGGCCACATGGTGATACTGATAGCCAGATGGCTACCCAGACGAGAAGATGTCACCACTGCCGAGTTCGTCTCCTGGCTACAGCAGAGAGCGGTAATCCCCATGGGATGTAAGATTCAAGGCCTGATTCAAAACAGGTGCTTTCAGGGGAAATAGTCTTTTTCGAGACGATCACCAAATTAACAGATACATGTGACGATTCTTAATTAATGACAATTTAAGATATATGAAGTATATATTAGGTGTAAACAAAAAGTCTTCTAACCTAGCTGTGCTAGGAGAGCTTGGTAGATTCCCTTTATATTTTTCAGTTGTATTATAAATGCTAAAATATTGGTTTAGAATAAAAAATATGAAAAATGGTTTACTGTATGATACCTATATGTGTTACAAAATACATGTTTAATAATAATATTGAATGCTGGTATTCATCCATACATTACATTTTTAAAAAGCTGAATATTCATAATTTGGAAGTAAAGCAACTTTTTTATCAAGTCAGTTAAGCAAAAACATTGTTATAGTTTTGTAAAGTTTTGGAACACAAAAAGAACAGATACAAAGAGTAGTAAATTAGATACTTATTTTAAACTTAAAACTTGTTTTTCGAAAGAAATGTATCTATCTTTAAACAATTTTCAATTGAGAAGTGTCGTATGTAAAATTAGAATCAGTGCACATGATCTCAAAATAGAAAGAGACAGGTATAAAACTTTATATATAGAATGAGACCAAAGGCTTTGTAAGAAATGTACTCTATATCTGGTTGAAGATGAACAACATTTTATTACTAGTTGTCCAGCATACAAAAATGATAGGAAGATATTTTTCAAGGAGATAAACTGTATCTGTCCTAATTTTATATATCTTTCAATTGAGAGTGACGAGTTGCCACCTTTATCACTTCCAAAGAATAGGAATGCAACAGCATCTGCTCAGAGTGAAGTTATTGAAGTAATGGAAATTATTGACTTGCCTCCAACCTGTTAAAGCAAACCTGAAAAATCAAATGACATTTTTGTCACTAATGATTTTTTTAATGCAGAACTTCCAGATATCCGACCAAACTTTGATATTTCTGATTTTTCCTTCGACGGTGATATTGTATTTGGCCCTAATGTACGGGCAAGCAATGTAAGCTTAGACTCGACATTGCCATTGGAGAGTGGAAGTGGTGATATTTTGGACAGACCATTAGAATTTGGAGATGTTGGTACAGTGGAGAGAAAAATTATTCGTATACATAGGGCTTCAGCTTTAATGGATATGATACTGTAAACAGGGAAATTTTCGCTATTTTCGCGATAAGAAGTGAAACGCGAAAATAAAACGACCGCGAAAATAATCAAGGAAAAACTTTTATAATTACATTTACTTTTACAAATTGTGACCTGGATGGAGAGTTGCCTCATTGGCACTCATACCTCATCTTCTTATATCTACGTATATCAATAGGATATTTATAGGACTACTGTATAACACTGATTTTATCATTTGATTTAAGATATATGCGAAGCTGTTCACTTTCCAAATTATTTATGAAAATATTCATATAGGCCACTGGGAAATCGCGAATTAATAACGGCCCGAATTTGGATTGTGTTAGTAAATCGCGAAATAAAGACGGCGCGAAAATTTCTGCAATTGAATTTATAGGTGTGTAAAGTATGTAACTACCTAATCATTGTGAAAATAACTTTACAATCATCAAGCCAAAATGTAATACTAATTCTTGCATTAGTTGTATCATATAAACACAATTACTTATATCTAAATATCCTCCTATTTTAATTGTACATATATAATAAAAAGCATTTTCATAATTAATCTGAGTATTTCTATATTGATAAACATGACGATGATTTCTCTTCGCTCGTTTGTTAAGTTCTCTTACAAGTAAATCATTGGAGTCAACATGAAAATGGCCAATTTAAACAGCAGGCAACTGTCAATTGTTTAAAATTAAACAAGAAAAGATCAGAATAATAGTTAACATGAAAGCCATCGGTAAATAAATTATGTTTGTCATCGAATATCCTTATGGACATTCGCTTAGCTATTTGGGCGTCCATTGACTCTCTAAATGCGAAATTTATTCAGTTACATTATTTCTTTAAGAAGAATTTCATTACATATAAAATTTTGAGAATTGTTGGGTTTTTAATTTTAGTATTTTGTATAGCTTGTAAGCATGAAAGTGAATCAGAACATATAATACATTTGGATCTATCTGAAGAAGAATAAATTTCAAAGCCAACATTATTGCTTCTGCTTCAGTAGTAAAGATGGATGCATCAGATGACAAACGGAGAGTTGCAGCTCTGTCCCCGAAGACAGCAGCAGATGCAACTCTGTCACCATCTTTTGATCCTCAGTATAGACAGTTGAAAAAGCTGGATAATTGGCTTAAATTCAGCATAGTCTTGCTGAATTAAAAGAGGATTTGTAGGAAAAGGACGAAGTCGATTCACGTATATGTTTCTAGACAGTTGCTTTTTATTGTGCAGCAAATAGTTTAATTTTGGGAAAGACTCCTAAAGTGGATACCTTGGTATGTTGGGTTAATTCAAATTATTGCAAAACTGTAGTTTGAAATATCAATATATATAATTTCATATGACCCATGTCAACATTTATTTAGATGTACATGTTTAAAATGAAACTTACATTTGAAATTATTAAAAAAAAAATTATTTGAAGTTAGTCAACGTGCACTCATCAATCCTTTAATCTACCAGGTCTATATAACAATGTTCTCGCGTTAAAGATCATTAGGGAATGACGTGATCCAGTTGTGTCTATCTTTAACAACTTTACAAACAATAATTTCAAATGTATGTTCAAGTTGAAACTTGACAATGTTTTAACTTTTGATTTTGTAGATGTCACCATGAAGAAATATGGAGTTACAGAACAAGAGGTTACTGAAACAGCAGCAAACTATTTGAAATGGGATCCAGATAGACGGGCGGTGGATAGATACTATATTCCTATAATAGTTAATGCAATTGGAAGTATATAACCTCAGAGTGCAGCCAGTTAAAACATATTTCCAATGTCTAGTGAGAAAAGAAACTGACAATTGTGACGTTCAGATTCACTTTCATTTTAATGATGTCAATTCAGTTACTTTGAGTAATTCAGGATGTTGCTGTCTTTTTTTATAGTTGTATTGTTAAATAAATTTCTTTTTTTTTTTTTTTTTTATTTTGATTTTTTCTCTATAATCAGTGATTGAACATAAGAATACATTAGACTTTGTTTCATATATTTTCATCACTTTTTTTTAAAAAGGCTTTAGGCGAAACAATGTGTAGCTCGGTATGTGGGTTTAAAATTAGAAAATTTCACTATGAGAATATGCTTTTTATTGTGGTTGGATAATTTGGTTTTTGTAAAAAAAGAAGTCGAATGGTCGCTGCAGGGCCAATCCATAACAACTACATGTAGTCCCCATATGTCAAGACATCTTTCTACCTTCAAGAAATCTGAGTCACTGTCGTCTTGTTTATATTAACTCTTTGTTTCACTTGATATTCCCACATTTATAAAAAAAAGTATTTCTAGTCGATCCCTGTCAAGTGTTAGAATTTTAATTGAAAATCACGATGCACGTAAAATTAAATAAGAAAAACACGTTGAACGAGGCTACCGTCTTGAACGACTGAACGTCAAATAAAAAAGTAAAAACACGTTGAACGTGACATAAAAAACGGCGATCACGTTGCACGAAAATAACCCTTAACCACCCTCTGTAAACATGTACATCGATGCTAACATGAGGAGACGAATTTCAGTGAAATTTGTTAACCAGAAAGTAAAAATCCGTTTAAATTGTTAACTGCACATGTTTCAGTAGAAATAAAGGTGTCATAAGAGATTATTTGAAGCTACACGCATTGTACAATTGTTAGCGTTTCATAGGATGAATGAAATTTTTGTCATATTGTGTCTGTACAAAAAGCCACAAATATTGTTTTTGGGTTGAAACGTCACACAGGTAAATAGAAATATATTTGTCGTTTACAGTAGGGCAAGCTGACCAATGTTCGGACAAGTACCTTCGTTCGGACGATTCAATCGGATTTGTTCTGCTTATACTAATAAACCAATAGATTTATCCTTAAAATGTATGTTCCGATAGTTGTTATGGAATCCCAATTTTGATTGGCTCATTACCGCTCTTTTTTTGCCTGATACTGATCTAAAAACAGCCATACACATTTCAAAGAGGTGAGGAAGCGTTCTATTTATAGTGTCCAACCTACTGATGGCATTCGAAAACGAGACAAAGTGAAACTAGAATGTAAATAATGGAGTTTTCTAATTACAACCGATAGTTTTTAATAGAAAAATATGCAGAAATAACCATTATTACTGAACACTTTTTACCTTATCCCGCCTGCATAACTTTTTCAATAGAACCATGATTCGGACGATGAATGTCAATGGTTCGGACGTCCGAACTATGGTTCATATCCAATACTAAAAAATATAATAAACACCCACACAAGTGCGTAAACATCAAAATATAGTTGGCTCCTTGTGAAATAGGAAACAAAGCCAAATTACTTTGAGGGTCTTGAAGGAAATCCTTCATTTCTATATTCTCTCGATCAGCAGTTTTACCTTTGGTCCTTGGGGTCCATTCTCTTATTTTTCAAAATTTTTTTTTCTTCAAGTGTCTTTTTTGTTGTTGCCATTCATATAGATGTTTTTGATGGTGTGGAAAAGGAGGGGGTAGTATTTTTTTCAATTCTTTATTGAAGGGGGGTCTTTTCAAGTTTTCTGCACATTTTCTCTGTTGTTCTATTCCGTAATCATCATCGTGGTCTCTTTTTTTACTTTTCTGTTCTCTTTCTTATTATTCTGTTAAGTTTGTTTTTCTGAAATTATTTTTATTTAAAATTTTGTTTTGTAGATGAAAAAAGTAATTATATCTTTTGTATGGGCAGTTGGCATGAAACACTGGGGGCCAGGGAGTTACAAGTAGGCTCAGTATACTATGGTAACCATGAAATTACCAATCCTAAAGATAGTAATGCGGTAGCAGTATGTGAGGAAAAGAATTGCCGACGGACACTGGCATACCTGAGAAGAGGGGACGCCTCCATTATTGCCCCGCTTTTTAAAGCAAAGTTGATAGAGAGGCATTGCTATCTGAAGGCTAAGTCAAGATTGGAGTTATATAAATACCGTACTGGACCCCAACAGAAAATGAACGTTGGTTTCTTGTGCTAAGATTGCAATGTAGAACATTTACAAAAATTACTTGCAGGACATAATGTTCATGTTAGAATATTTTAAATCTTTATTTATTGAAAATTAAAATATATTAAATCTGTATTATATTGTTGGTTTATAACTTTTTTTCAGTAATGCCTAGTAGGGAAAAAAAATTTTGGACAAAAGAAGTTATGCGGGAGACCTTACGGGAAATTACAAATAACAACGAGTCCATAAGGAAAGCCGCTGAAATGTTTAATATTCCCAAATCAACTCTGGCTGACCGAGTTAAAAGACACACATAAAGTCGAATAAAGCGTGTTCCAGATAGCATCATTTGGTGCTGACATTGCATGTTTTTGTATTGTACCAGTCAACGTGCACTCATCAATCCTTTAATCTACCAGGTCTATATAACAATGTTCTCGCGTTAAAGATCATTAGGGAATGACGTGATCCAGTTGTGTCTATCTTTAACAACTTTACAAACAATAATTTCAAATGTATGTTCACTTCTACCTTTACTTTTATACATGTCATGCATACCACATCTCGTTTCCCCCTGGGAGATGCACATTTATTGAGTTCGTTTTACAACCATATACACGTAAAATAAAAATGTGCATGCCTGTATACTAATTACTAATATCATAAGTTACAACATTAAACTAGCAAACGGATTTAAAGGGTGTCTCAAACATTTATTTTAGGTAAATAACGAAAGTCTAATGGAAGATGTGCAGGACCATTCTGTAATACCGTCAATAAACGACGACAGAGACATTTTCAGTATCCCCCAACTAAGTCAAAAGAAAACTGAAAAAAAGAAGTACTTCGTTATCACCTGCGAAGAAGCATATAAGGAAAAAGTAAAGGAGCAAGAAGAGAAAAAAGAAAAGGAAGCCCAAAAATTGGCAAGAAAAGAGAAAGAAGCAAGCAGAAATGAATATCATGATAATTACAAACAGATTTAAATGAATAAAAAACAATCAACGCTTGAATTTGACTACTAGATACCTTTTGGTTCAAAATGTTGATTAATAGAACTGACATGTGTACAAAAAAGCAATAATATATTTATAATATACAAACTGTTAAATATAACTGATTACATTAATATACTAAATGTGTATTAAAGTGCAATCTGAATTGCAACCATATAAAACATATATTATGAACATTGTTATTTTCAGCCAACCTTATATTATATTATTTAAAGTTAGAGGTGTATGCTGTTTCCCAAAGTAATTCCAATAAGCAATAGGGTTGTACACATTATGTATGAAGTCCTGTCACCTAACACATTCAATCTACATACCTGATCATGATAATGATAGCAAAATATATCCAATCAGAAGTGGATTTAGTATGGGCACCCCCTGATGGAGCTTTTAGCATTTATTATTGCAAAAAAAAGGCTTTTACAGACATATTTCTATTACACGTTGTATTAATACCCACGCCCCACTGCAAAAACGAAGAGTAGCTTTATCTAAAGATATGCTACAACTTTCATTTCAAAGAAATGGCAAGTAAAGACAAACCAGCGACGACAGGTAAAATTACAAACTATTATATAATTTTAAAATTTAATGGAGTCTAGATGAAGGGGTAGTCTGTGTAGGGTACGGGATCAGTGAGGCGAAATTGTGGTAATCAGGAGTCAGTGTTGGAAACCAGGAGTTTTAAAATACGGAGTGTTGAGAGTAAATATTAAGAAAAACATACATGATAGACTTGTATTTAACATATTATTATGCAAGTGTCCGAACCATAGTTTAGGATAGTTTTCGGTGTCCGAACCTGAGTTGTAGTTGTCCGAACGACGGTTGATCTACAATATCTACTTTATACTGGTTTCCGGTGTCGAATATGTCCCCAAGGGTGACTGGGGTATAGAAATATGGTCACTTGGTCTTCTCCCGACCGGCAGTAAAACGCTTGCCGAAGTGGGGCGTCCGTTTGGCTGTGCGGGATGTATCAAGTTCGCAGTCACGTCCGGTCAGAAGGGGGACGTTAAATCCGATGCCTCGTGTAAAGAGAGTGCCACGCTCTTTGCACGTTGAGAACCCTGTCAACAACTCTTTGAGGGGTCCGTAGGTGGCCTGTTGCAAGGCAAAATTTCTGTCCCTATCCAATATACCCTTTTTTCCGGTGGCAGTCCAAAATTCTCCGACCATCATCCCAGGTGGCCTCTTATGTATCAACCTACCTATTGTATTTATTGTGAACTTGTTCTCGTCCTGAATATGCATGAAATATTTGCCACTGGACGTTAAGCAACCAACAATCAATCAATCAATCCGGTGTCGAATATCGAAAGGTACAGGAAAAAGTATTAGATTCTTAGAGGGAACCAGTTGAAAACATTCAACCAACGGTATAGCCAAAGAGATCCACATGCAAGTTCAACGGCAAGGCCGATATGAAAAGTGATACTGTCCGAACCTTGGTCAGCTTGCACTATTTCTTATTGGTGCATAAAAAGGTGGCAGGTACCGGTTTTGGTGTACCAGAACATGTGTCCCACGCACAAATTTTGTTTTAGTTAAGCATTGATGTATATATTAAATTGCATCATGTGGACTAAAAAAAAAGGAATGTAAATTCTAGGCTAGTGTACTACACACGTTAGTAGTTGCATACACATGTTGGCGATTTATGTCAGGTGATTTACCGTGCACAACCACATAATTAATTAAGAGTCGATCCGGGCAATTCAATTTAATTAGTCATTTTCTTAACTAATAACATTTATTATATATACTCTAAAATGTAAAAACAATCAAGTATTAAAAAAAAAAAATAATAACGGCGGTACGAAGGACAAATCAATGGTAAGCCAACAAGGTCTGATCAAGGCAATTCTGACTCCGTTTTTGTCTTCAACAAGAAAAAAAGAAAACAGAATGGAGACATTAAAACTTAAGAAAAGGAAATCTCTGAAAAAAAGAAACGTGGTCTAAAGAAGAAGGAAACTTTCACCAATGATATACTCTTTATTGGGCTATTCCAGAGTAGGTAAAAAATATTAAATAAAAACGAAATACGCAGTTATGCTAAAAAGAAGAAATCACTAAAATCACAGCTTTATTTTAGGAAAAATGTGTTGCTTCAAAAATCTGACAAATCTTATTTTTGTATTTTCAAGTAGTTGTCCGATGTTCTACAGCGCATGCTGTTGCAGTTGTTACTTTTCAGTTTAATTAAAATTACACATGTTATGTTTTTATTTCACACTGCATTAAGCAAAAACTATTTAATTTTCTATGTACAAAAATAAAATAGGCCTCATTTTTATTGCTGTTTTAGAAATATATTGTCAAAACATTTAGCCTTATCAGATGTGGCTTGTACCACAGCTGCATATATGCGCTTCGGAAGCTGTCAAAAGATTTCAAGACAAAAAATTGTCCATATCTTGAGTTAGAGGCGATAAAGTTTTCTATAATTTTGTTATAATTGGTCCCAAAAGTAGTACAACACACTGTAAACATTTCATTGAGAAAGCGCAGGTGAAATTTTTTTTAATTTTCATTTATGTTCTAAAAGAAATGCACTACGAATTAATTGTGGTCTCGGACCAAATATGATTAGGACAAAATTCGTCTCAGTTCCAGCAACAAATTTATGTTTATTTTTAACATGGAAACATGACCGCGTAATGGCTTGTGTATATTTCTATATTTGAGTTGACATTTACCTATAATTAAGTTCGAACACTTCATTGAAGAATTCAACAACTGGATTTATCTTGTAGAGGGGGTCGTATCCTGGCTGACCTCTTGGAACTGCTGTTGTATTGTCGCTGCAATGCAGATATCTCAGTATTGCCTGAAATCTATTTCTGGACATCACATCTCTGAAAATTGGGGTTTCAGAGATACCAGACGCTTCCCAGTAGCTTTCAATGGAGGTTTTCTTTACGATATCCATCGCGAGAACAAGACCAAAAAAGGCTCTCATTTCAGCATAGCTAACTGGTGACAATTCATATAATTTTATATTTTTTAAATCTGGGTAAAACACTTCCAGGATTTATGTATTTTGTGTTTAATTTTGTTTGTCTTTTAGCCTCATGCAATGCCTTTTTAGCTGTATTATCATTTAATGTATGGGATTGTTTTTTAAGTGTTTCAAAAATTTGCAGTTATTATTGAACTCTTTGATACAATTAGTACATTGTAAAATTTGAATTTCTGCTCTATGATATTTCTTCCAATGTTTGATGT
Organism: Mytilus edulis; assembly: GCA_019925275.1. Classification (NCBI taxonomy): domain Eukaryota; kingdom Metazoa; phylum Mollusca; class Bivalvia; order Mytilida; family Mytilidae; genus Mytilus; species Mytilus edulis. The sequence goes on from CM034354.1 coordinate 49,368,948, forward strand.
AACTATTGTCGGAGGAGTAAATATAGTCTGAACAATCTTTAACGTCACATGACATGCCATTGCTAGGTCATGTCGAAACGGTATTTGAAAGGCCAAATAAAAAGTACCCTTATTTTTAAATAAACTCTTGAATTTTAAGAGTTAATATAGGATGGACGGATCATATAAACCGGAGGGAAAATATGATACATGCCCAAACAAAAAAATAAACGAGTCTAAATTGAAAACTACGTTCAAATATATATATATATATATATATATATATATATATATATATATATATATATATATATATATGTGTATTCGTTACATTCAATTGTAAATCACAGTCACTTCAACATCTTCAATCTCACAATTTTGTTAACATGTAACATTATCGTTCTGAACGGAAGTTACGGATTCCAGTGTTTACACCTATTATGCAGGTTTGAAGATTATCTTGCCCGTAAGTGTCAATAATGGCATGTTCTATAGCATGGCGACGTCTTGGTGGCAATGTAATTTTTCCTTTGTTAATCCCCAGAAGTTTCTGCCAATAATTTCTTCTGGAGAAAAAAGCATCTTTACAAGGTTCCAACCAAAGTTCCTTGCTGAAACAGAGTCAGTCTTTTTTGTGTGCACTTTGTCGGGTTTAATTCGAACCTCTGTGTCTGCAAGAGCAGGAAGCAAATCAGCTGGACTTACAATTTCTAACAGTGCACCACTAAAGCATTTGGTAATTGTTTTTGTTTTACGCCATGATACTTCTGTGCTAGGTCTACCGTTAGACAAGTTGGAAATGGAAAATGGATGTGTTTCATCAAGTGGCAGTAGAGTTGTAGGAAGTGGTGCTGACTTTCCTGTAAGAGACTGCATCTGTCTTATTGACACTGTGGTAGGAGATACGTCAGTTGAAACAATCGACTCTGATGATGATGGTTGCATGACTTATGTTGTAGTTGGTATCACAGTTTCACAGGCTAAAGTTTATATGGCTTGTATGTCGAAGACAATATGTCATCTAGTCCTAAGGCTGTTGATTGTGTGGCAGTCTTTCTAGGTCTAGTCATGGGGGCAAGAATGTCTCTTCATCTGATGATTCAGCTGGTGAAGATAATATGTCTCTCGAGACTGCTGTCTGATTATTTAAATCTGATTGCTGTTTTGTCTCTTCAGAGGATGGATACTTAATGATGTATTTAACTATACTTTGTTGATCTGTCTCATTGTTGTCTAATAGATCAGGTATACTGTTAGTCAGATAAAGAATGTCACTGATATTCACATCATTCTGTCTTCTTAACATTAGGTGCTTTGTGTATTTAACAGTTCTTCTAACTTTTTTTCAATTGTAGATGTTGACTCTGGTATGTCTGGTGTCTGGCATTTTCTTTTGTTCCTTTACTAAGCTGACTAAGAATAATAGATGGTTGTGTCTGGGTTGCTGCATACGTTTTATAACGTTTATTGGCGTCAGATGGTATTTCTGCTGATGTGGTGTTGGCTATTCTTTCATCGCCTGTGAATAGGAGGATAGGAATTCCTGAGTGTTGTTGAAGAGTAGAACATCGTCTGTTTGAATAAAAGCAGAGGTTTGATTGGTATTTTTTACTTGGTTTGCAACTATATCTTTTTGGTCAACGTGCAAGTCTTTAGTGAAACATGGTTTTCTCTAGGAGACTAGACTGATAAAAGAGGCCAACAGAATTCTGGTGGAAATTTACAAACACATGATAAAGAACATGTGGAGTGTCTTTTTATTATTATTAACAACAAAGCTACAAACAGGTTTGCATATGTGGGCTTTGGAAATGCGTGTGAAAATTTTGAGAATGGCTTGCAATTAATCAAACATTTCAAAATGCCGAAAATATACTTTTCCGGAACTGGGTTACTTTCCAACCACAGATGAAGTAGACAGAAAAATTGAACAGCTGACACCAAATGAGTATTCATTTGGGTTTATTGCCACAAAAAAGATATTAGAACAGATTGCAATTATTATTTTCAATGTTACCAACATGTACAAGACTTTATCTATAAACCCTTGCATTGGCAAAATTTCCAGCTATAAACCCTTGCATCTGAAAGTTTGTTTGGCTTAACTTTAACCATGTTTAACACACATTTTATCACTAAAGGTACATTAGCTACACTTACATTATGCTGAAGCAATTCATAGATTCATGTTTTCAGTTGCGTATTAAAACGTCTTGATTTTTCATCATAACATGTAACAATTCTTTCAGATTTGTCAATATCTTGTAAAAGACTTTCTAAATAATCAACATTAATTTAAATTAAGATATAATCATATCTCTTTTAGTAATTGATGATAATTATTAATACATTCATCAGACGTGTCGTGCAAATTATAGGATATAATAATCTTTAATAAAATCTTTGTTCCAAACATGTCTGATTAAGACTGCAGATACTGTAAGAATGCAGGAAATTTCATCTATTTTTTTTTCAAAATTTTCTTCGGGAAAGCCCCTAGAAGGTTCGTGCTGTTACGCAGCACTCATCGAGAGTACTACTGATGCAGACAACAATTTAAACGGTTTTTAACTTTCTGATTAACAAAGTTTCACTGGAGTTCGTCTCCTCATGTTAACATCAATTTTCATGTTTACAGAGGCACTGGGGTAAAGCTGATGACCGTAACTGCATTCACGGTCATCCCAAATTTAATTACCTCGTTCAAATCACTTCTGGACCGCTTGCTTTTCCCTTTTAAAGTTTTTCATCTGTTTCTTAATGTATGGGTCATTTAAAAAAATATAGAATTTTTGAAACTGATGAATTTAAATGGAAGAGTTTGACTGTGTATTTTAACCGTTGGATATTAACTTTTAAAATATATACACCATATAATTTAATATGTATATTGTACTTTTACGTGGAGATTTATTTTTCATATAACTACAATGATTTTTTTTTCAGAATGGGGAGTGAAAGGCATCATTGCCACTAGACCTGTTGGAAGCTCAATTTTTTTTATATAATAAATACAATTTAACAACTCACCACCAGTCACCCTGTGGACCAGGTGAGCTAAAAAAAAACTTGAAGTAAGACATAATTTCACGTTAAACGTGTAATAATTTCTGTAATAAACGTTGCACAAAATAAATACTTATATGTGAACCTTTTGTGACTGAGTCACTCTCTTCTTGTATATATTAACTCTTTGTTTTACTTGTTATTCCCGATTTGGTATGCACATTTTTAATATAATTGGTTTACGGCTTTTAATAAAGTATTTCTTGACGATCCCTGACAAGTGCTAGAATTTTAATTGAAAATACCGATCACGCAAAATGACTTAGAAAATCACGATGCACGCAAAATTAAATGAGCAGAACACGTTGAACGAGTCACCCGTCTTGCACGACTGAACTTCAAATAAAAAAGTAAAAACACGTTGAACGTAAATTAAAATACTGTGTTCACGTTGCACGATAATAACTCTTTACCACCCTCTCACTGGGGTAAAGCTGATGACCGTAACTGCATTCACGGTCATCCCAAGATGTCGGACGAAAAATTAGGTCAGTTTCTGTATTGTCTGTTTAAGTGTTTCTATATCATTTTCTTTACAAATCATACATTGCAACGATGTAAAATAATAAAAGAATCACTCGGAAATCACTGATTACTTCCGAGAAATTTGCATGAAACGGGAAATTCGATTTGAAAAAATCGGTAAGATGACCGTAAATCATAATCAAAATATTTTCAAGATGACCGTAACATAAAACAAGGATGACCGTGATTGGTAAAAAGATGACCGTAACTTGTAAAGGATGACCGTAATGTGTAAAGACTGACTGTAACTTATGTAGGACGATCGTAACTTTTATAGGATGACCATCAATTCTAAGAAATATCCGTATTGTATTCAAAGCTTTTTTGTTGAGTTTGTCGATCTCAATTAGGGCTCGGTTAGCGGAAATAAATATGTTGCATAAATTTCTTTTTTTAAACCATAGTATAATTGGCCGTATTTTGGATTTATGACAATGATAGTTAATTTGCATATTTCTCGTAAACAATGAAATATTTATTGAAAACGACGTTAAATAAGGGCAACAGTAGTATACCGCTGTTCAAAACTCATAAATCCATGGACAAAAAACAAAATCGGGGTAACAAACTAAAACCGAGGAAACGCATTAAATATAAGAGGAGAACAACGACATAACACCGAAACCGACCAAGCATTAGACAAAGTTAAACACCACGAGAATAACAACTATAACGTGAAAACCAAATACATGAATTTGGGATAGACAAGTACCGTGCCACGTCTTATCTCAATATCTCAAAACTAAGAGAAAACACAAACGACTCAACGTTAAAATGCAACACACACATAAACGAACAATAATATAACAATGGCCATCTTCCTGACTTGGTAAAATTTTAACACAAATTGACAGCGATACGACGAAAATTTGAAGAAATATGAATTTGTCCCTAATACACGGATGCCTCATCTACACTATCATTTTCTATGCTTTGTGGACTGTGAAAATGGGATAAAACTGTTATTTGGCATTAGAATTAAAAAGATCATACCATAGGTAAATTATGTACCAAGTTTCAATTTTATTTAACTCTAAGCTGGACAAACGGACAAACAAACAGACGAACGGACGAACGTACGCACAGACCAGAAAAACTTAATGCCAATAAATGGAGCATTAAAAACATTAATTAGATACGAATATTTGGTAATCGAGCCCATGTGTTTGGTTTCAGAGGAAGCAGATTAAAATCTTAATTTGTCTTGATATATGCAGACCATTCCTATCTAACAACCTCACTCTATAAAGGCCATTCTCAAAAAGATCTAAAATAATTATCCATATATATTGGAGATAAGACAGCCTCTTTTTTCAGTGATGATGACCTGAAATTGTGAAATAGGGTGGTCCTTCACCATGGACTGGTGGATCCTCTGGTCCATCAATAAAGACGACATTGCCACCTTCCCACATCCACCACACATTTTGGGAAGGTGTAAAAGGCAATACAGAGATACGAGATACAGCGATACAAGATACGAGATACGAGATACAAAATAACTGAAAATTATATAATAATTAATTAAAGCTAAAAAAATGTATATTATGGAAATACATGAAACTTGTTAATGCATTAATCATTGATATTAATGTTTTTACAAATTTCAGTTATTCTAATACAATGGCATAAAGAGGACAGTCTTATGCAAAAAAAAATAATTTTACATTCTCTATGGTTCATTTGAAAAAAATTATATAAAATTGCTTATTTGGTGTCAGATCTTGCAAGATAAAAACTTGCATTGATGAATATCTATCAATTATTTCAGTTATTTTGAATTGAAGAATCATATTTATCTTAATGACATAATATGTATACATTTAATTGTTGTTATCAGAATTAAAAAAAAAATGTTTTATGTTTTTCAATATTTAAGACACAACCTTGTAACACTCATGAAATGTAGCATATCAAATTAACAAACCATAGGTCCCTTTCAAAAATAAAAAAATATACTGACAATTTGTTGAAAGTGTATGTGGAAAAGGTAATAAAATTGCATTTTTATCAGTAAACTTTTTATCACAATGTCAGCAATTAAACAATTTTGAAACAGTACAGAGGTTAATAGTGTCACTTTACATCTTAAAAATATAATAAACTGAGGTTATGGGAATGGTTCCAATGTTGGACAATAAATAAGCCACTGCTAGATACTGGTTCAGCAAAGCAACATGTCGAAGAATTTTTTTTTAAAGAAAACTTATGCAGAAGCCCTTAGGGGTTTACCAGAACGAGAAATGAAAGGTAAGTTTTTTTCTTATTATTAGACTTTTACACTGTGAGCTATTGTCATCACTTGAAGTCTGTCGTCTGTGTCATTCCTTAAGTTTTCATGATTTGATATTTGTTTTGAGAACCACTAAATATAATTTCACCAAACTTTGCAGATATGTTCCTGTCAATGTCCTTTTTAAGTGTTGTTAATTTGTTCCTGAAAGGTGAATAAACATGTGAGCCCTGGGGGGTCATCTTGACCCCTCCTGTTTGATAATTTGAAAACAGTTGAGATCCCCACCCCTTAACTATATATTTTCTTGTATGGGACAATTAAACAAATCAAAAGTAATATAGGTGGAGCCCTGGGGGTCATCTTGACCCCTCCTGTTTGATAATTTGAAAACAGTTGAGATCCCCACCCCTTAACTATATATATTCTTGTATGGGACAATTCAACAAATCAAAAGCAATATAGGGGGAGTTCCCGGGTCACCCCCACCCCCATTGTATTTGATAACTTGTAAACGGTCCAGATCCCCACCCCTAAACCATATATATTCTTGTATGAGACAATAAAACAAATCAAAAGAAATATAGGGGAGTCCCCAGGGATTACCCCACCCCCTCCAGTTTGATAACTTGTAAATGGTCGAGATCCCCACCCCAAAATCATAAATATTCTCGTATGGGTCAATAAAACAAATCAAATGAAATATAGGGGAAGTCCCCGGGGGTAACCCTTACCCCCTCCTGTTTGAGAACTTGTAAATGGTAGAGATCCCCACCCCTAAACCATATATATTCTTGTATGAGACAATAAAACAAATGAAAAGAAATATAGGGTAGTCCCCAGGGATTACCCCACCCCCTCCAGTTTGATAACTTGTAAATGGTCGAGATCCCCACCCCAAAATCATAAATATTCTCGTATGGGTCAATAAAACAAATCAAATGAAATATAGGGGAAGTCCCCGGGGTAACCCTTACCCCCTCCTGTTTGAGAACTTGTAAATGGTAGAGATCCCCACCCCTAAACCATATATATATATTCTTGTATAGGACAATAAAACAAATTAAATGAAATATAAGGAGACTCTGAGGTCACCCCCCCCCCCCCCCTTTTTTTTAAGTCAAGATCCCCACAAAACTTTCATTAGAAAACATAATCATTTCAAATTTTCATTGTCATCAAATCCTTTATAAGCAAGTGTGATCGGACAGTTTTAATGGGAAAAAATATAGGGGTAGTACCATAGGGTTTATAATTACAGGGGCTTTGTTTGGGAGACTTTGTAACAGCATCCTGTTACAATTGTGTATTTTTATTTTTTTTATTTTAAACTTTTTTCCATTTTTTGGCTAATTCTTGGTATATTATATAGTCTGAAAACAGATTTACTAAGTATTGTGCAACAGAAAAAATCTTCAATTAAAAATAAATTCAAATATTTTAACCAATTTCAAGTTTGTTGACTACTTTTACTCTATGTCAGAAACCTAAAATGTGTCAAATATTTAATTAGGGACGGACCATTTAACTTGCAGGGGGGCATGGTTTTTTTTTCTGGTCAGAATTTTTTTTTGCGCGCTTCGCACACAAATTATTTATTTTTGGGAAGCAAATCATTTTTTTGCAAATTTGACATTATTTTTTATGCTAAATATCCTCTGTCAGAATATTTTTTTGTCCCCTTGCTGGCCAAATTATTTATTTTCTCAAAATTCAGAATCAAAATATTTATTTACGAAAAAACCATGCCCCCCCCCCCCCCCCCCCCCCCCCGCAAGTTAAATGGTCAGTCCCTTACAATTCAAATTCAGACCTGTATCAAGCTTGAAAATTGTGTCCATTCTTGCCCAAACTGTTCAGGGTTCAACCCCTGCGGGCGTATTAAGCTGTGCACGGCAAAGCACATTTTCAGATCATGTTAATTAGCAACAATTTTAACACAAATCTGAAGAAATATTTTATGATTGTATCATATTAATTCCATTCCTCTCTCTTTCAGATGAACCTTCATCACCACCTGACAATACACCTGAGAATACACCTGACACAGAAATTGATGAAATAATAACTATATGGTCATCTCCTGAAAAGTCTCCATTTAAGGATGCCATAACCATAGAGAGCGATTCCAGTGACTCTATTTACAGACCACCATATAGAAAACGTGTAAAAAGACAACTACCAATGTTGTCAAGCAGTGACGAGTCATTACCCAGTCTTGAAGAGATATTAACAGAAGACAATGTTTGTAAATTAGTTGAAACCACCAAAACCAAAAAGGTTCAAGATTTCACAAGCTATCCAGGTGAATTGTTTAATGATCTGTTTGAGTCTTTTACAACTGTAAATAGAGGTTTGAACGTTGAGGAAATATTTGAGGTTATTATTAATGCTGAAAAATATCCACACAGTGTATCTGTTCCCCAGTATGTACAAAAACCAGCTGCTTTCATCATCAACAGAGAGAACTTAAAAGACCCACGCGACATTCGAGCGGATGGAAATGGTGTCTGGCGTATAAGAAACAAGGCAAAACGCAGATACAGAGTAGACCATACAGGCAAATTACAACTAATGAAAACAACCGAGGTAACAAACAGATCTTCTTATGAGCTTTGGAGAACATATTCCTTTCATAAAGAAACACCAAATTTCCGCCAGCTTATAATAGAGATTCATGGATATCCACATGCCATTCTGCAGTTCTATTTTTCTGGAGATATAGAACCAGTTGTACTCAAACCTCATGGGAATGCTAAGTCAAAGCATGCAGCACCTTACCGTAGAGTGGCTCCAAGCACACTGAATAGAATGATTGAACTTAGTAAGTCAAAAACATCAGCCAAATCAATCATGAAAGGCGTCATTAATGAAAACGGTGGTATAGAATCTTGTGGACCTAGTTCCTATCCTAGGAATGAACAACAGGTCAAAAACATAAGAAGGACAAATAAAGAGGAGATGGATGAGGCTACAGAAGTTCTTCACATGTATGACAATCAAGAACAGCCTTTCATACGAAAATTTGATGTCAGGCCAGACTTCATAGTTGTGTTAGCTTCTAACCAGCAATTACATGATTTAAAAAGATTTTGCACAACACATCCATGTAGTATAGTAGGTATTGACCCTACATTTCATTTCGGCAATTTTGATGTAACAATAACAACATACAAACATCCACTTTTGCAAGACATTACCCCAGGTAAACATATGATTAACAGAAGTCCAGTATTTGTAGGACCAATATGTGTTCATAAGAAGAAGGAAACTACTACATACTTTAATTTCTTCTCCACCCTGATTTCTGCAGAGAAAGAACTGAAATGCATCAAAGCGATTGGTAGTGATGGAGAAATAGCACTGACAAATGCCGCATTAATGGCGTTTGAAGGACATACACAGTTAAGGTGTTTCAACCACATGAGGAAAAATATTCAGAACAAATTAATCAACATGGGTGTATCTCTGCACAACAGGTCACTGATACTGGCAGACATATTTGGGAAAAGTGAAAGTGCATCAATTAAAATTCTGGGGTTGGTAGATAGTCTGACACATGCTGAGTTTGATATCAAAGTTAATTCTTTGAAGGACAAATGGGAAAATATGAGTCCAGGTTTCTTGAAATGGTTTAAGACATACCAGGAAGAAACCTTTAAACAAACAATGATACAAACTATTAGATCTGAGGCTGACCTTTCATCCTTGGAGTGGTATACAACCAATGACAATGAAAGCATCAACAATGCTATGCAAAAAGTCTGTGGGAAGAACCTTACACTGCCTAAATTTATCACAGAGGCTAAAGATTATGTTGAATCACAGGAAAATCAACTAAAAATGGCAATTATACAGGAAGGAAATTACCGATTCAAAGGGGAATATCAGCATCTGGAAGTTCCAATGCAGACATGGGCAACCTGGACATCTGAGCAGAGGAAAAGACATATTGCAAAGGTTAACAGATGTAAAGTACAGCAGAAAGAAATTGTAAATGTTGTAGCAGAAAAAAATCAGAACATTTGTATTAGTCAGCCAGCTGAGTCCTGTACATTTTCTGATGTTCCAGCATCAGTTTTAACAGATATGTGGTCAAAGGCAGGTGACATACTATTAATTGAGCATGCAGTTTGTAAGGTTCCTGGACAGCAAGACTCACGACGTGTGACCAGTATGTCTAATAGTAAAACAAGCCACTATGTTGAATACACAAGAAAATCAGGTCGAGTTTCATGCGATTGTTACATGTACAAACTGTACAAAATATGCCAACATGCAGTTGCTGGGGCTGAAGACATTGGAGTGTTAAACTTGTTTATAACCTGGCGCAACAGGAACAAAAATAACTTCACATTGACAGCAGCAGTCAACAGCTCACTACCGTCTACTGCTGGGAAAAAGCCCACTGACAAGTCTACATGGAAAAGACACAAAACATCTAATGCAACAGCAACAGTGACAACAGTAGATGGTATTGTATTAGATCAAAGTGCAGAAAGCAATTACATTTTTCGCTTTCTAAGGAACACACGCATAATGGTGTGTTATGGTTGCGGTAAGAAATTCAGACAAAACATAATGGAGGTACCGGAAGAACCGCAAGATATAGTTATTGCTAGGAAGGAATTCAGACAGTATGTAAATGAAGCAGGGTTGTTAAAAATGTCATTCAAGAAAGAGTTTGTTCATTACCATACTAAGAAAAGGTGTGTACTACACAAAGATCCATCTTTTGAGCCTCAAAGTATTGTTATTTCAACTGATATCAGGAGCTTACTACAAGAAAGCCACAAAACTCTAATCAAACATGAGCTAGGAATTTCATTATAAACATGTTTATTAACTAAATTGTTAATTACACAGTGCATAGAAAAAGAAGGCAATATTACATCACTTCCTAAACAACAAAAGCAGTACTGAGATTATGACCAATGTATATGATAATGATGCAAACATGTTATTTTATTGACCAGATAATGGTACTGATGTGACTGAACATGTCAAGTACATTCTGTTTTTACAAATTTCAAATATCCTTCACTTTGTATCAGATTTATACATTAAACAAAATGTTTTTTCCAAACTTTTATTAGTCATATAGTCAAAGGTTACAGGGGCATCAAATTTTTCTCTTGTCCTTCGTATTCTTCTTCCCGAATTCCTATGACGATAACTTGTCATTGATGGAATCTCAATGTACATTATAATGGTAAGAAGATGTGGTAGTGCAAATGAGACCAATTTCCTTGGCAGACGGAATGTAGTTAAAGTATCGTTCGTTTTTATAATTTATTGTCTTATGGAAGAGTTATTGGACTTTGGTTATCTTGTTCTTATGATTTACTTTTATTCAAGCTCTTATAGTTTTCGTGATATGCAAAACTGAGAAATGAACTAAAATGTTATATTTCAGGGTCAATAGTTCAAAAAGACCTGGTTTGTCAGATTTTTCTAAAATTGTCAGTCTTGTTCTGCTGATCCCGCAACCAGCAATGTTCAATCATTAAAGGGCTAAACACTCCTACAAGTTTTCATCACACAGGTTGGGACCAATGAAATTATTAGTAGAAATTAAAAAATGATGATTTAACATAATTTATAATATTTTATGAGAAATTATCCCCAAAAAATTGGAGCTTTCTGTAATAGAATAAAAGAATGGAAGCAGGGAATGTGTCAAAGAGACAACAACCTGACCACAATATTCAACACAGCGGGAACTCATGTACTCATAGGCGAGTTTGACCAAGCTCCAAATGTACACAAAAACATTACAGATGAACTAAACTAAAAAAAAACATGCAAGACTTGCAAAGGCTAGAGGTTCCGGACTTAGGACAGGTTAAAAAAAGGCTGGGTTTAACATGTTTATACCCATGTTAGCCAAGTTTTATCATTGTGCATCTAGATAGCTGTAATATATGGATGGGGTTAAATGAATAAAGAATAATGCTCTTCAAAAAATGAAGATTAGAGAATAACGGCAAACAAAATGAAGATTAGAGAAATGTGTGGTATAAAAATATAATGAATATTGAATAATTAATAATTAATAAAAGAAAACGCTAAACGTTAAATGTTTACAGAATTTCCCCTTCTTAAAATTTAAAGAAAATTATCAAAATTATCATTGTAAATTATATGTTTAATAGCATGTGTTATTTATCGTCATGTAGTCAAATTCACTGGAAAGAACTGGTGAAAACTTGGACATGTTACTTCAAGAAACTTTAACATTTAAATCATGCAGAATACACATCAACACAAAATCAAAAGAAAACCTTGCTGTTCTCATTCATTTTAAAGAATGTTTTTACTATTTTTTAAAGATTAAAAAAAACATGGGAAAAAATAAGAGAATAATGCGTAAAAAATCACTTTCAAAAAATAGATTATTTTTTTTCGCCGAGCGCAGCTAGATACGACTGCAGAAGTCCAATCCTCTGTTTTGAGACTATAGACAAAGAAATAGCAAAATAAATTGTGAATAATCCTTAAATTTAAAAAAAAAAAAAAAATTGCCCCCCCACCCCTAAAAATATTTTACCCCCAATTTTTTTTTCCAAAAAAACTGGTAATTTCGTAAATCTGGAAGAAAAAAAAGTTTGGCCCCCCATTTTTTTTTACCCCCCCCCCCCAAATTTGTTAAGAAATTTTATATTTGTAAAATGTGGTACAATTTAAGAGATATCCATACACTTTAACACATGTTATAGTCTGAAAACTAGAAAAATGCTTGTTTTGGGCCCCTTTTTGGCCCCTCATTCCTGAACGGTTTTGGCAATTACCCCCAAAATCGATCTCAACCTTCTACTTGTGGTATTGAACCTTGTGGTATTGAACCTTGTGGTACAATTTCATAGCAATCAAAAATTTTATTCACAAGTCATTGTCCAGAAATTAGAAAAATGCTTGTTTTGGCCCCTTTTTGGCCCCTAATTCCTGAACGGTTGAGACCATTACCCCCCAAAACAATCCAAACCTTCCTTTTGTGGTATTGAACCTTTTGTTTAAGTTTCATAGAGATCCATTCACTTAAACTAAAGTTATTGTCCGGAAACCAATCTGTCTACGGACGACGACGACGTGATATATAGCAATATACGAACGCAAATTTTTTGCGGTCGTATAAAAAGGGGTGAAAATTAAATGTTTACAGAATAACAGACCCCCACCCCCACACTCCAGACCCTTATAAATAAGTTTTAACCCAATTGTTACATGGTAATTTTTATGATTGTGAAAAAAAAAATAGTTAACAGATAACTCATTAAAGCATAATTTCACAAAGATGAATGAGATAAAATTCCACAGAAGTATTTGTGTGTGTCATTTTAACTCCAGTAGAAAACAGAAAGTCTTTTACAAATTATAAGGTACACAAAAACATAATTGTTATAGTGAATATTAATATGACTTTATTATTTTTAAATAAGATGACAATAAACAAATGATTAAGAAATCAATTTAAAAATCTATGTTGAAATAGTCTACATTTATATAATTAACAAGATGTTTATCTGTTTTAAATAAATAAATCACTAAAGAATTTTTATATTTGACCATGGTAGTATCAAATTATGGCACAGGCCAATAACCTCAAATAAAATTAAAGTGTATAATCTTCAGAAGCTTTTATTTATTGTAATGCTTGTGTTTTAAATTGATGTTGACAAATTTATCTATTAGTTCCCAGAGTTTACAATTTTAACAGTTTGTCTAAATGAAATTAGTGTAGTTCAACACACTTGACTTATTTTTTTCATATTACTTATAATTGTTTCTCATATCTCGTATCTCGTTTCTCGTATCGCTGTATCTCATATCTCGTATCTTGTATCTCTGTATTGCCTTTTACACCTTCCCACACATTTTTGCCACAGATAAAGATCTGAAATCCTTTTTAAGATGAGTAGATACTAAGACAGACCGATTTTTAATCAGGTCTGTAGAAAATGTTGTTCTTGGTCGTGGTGGAAGAAGTCTAGCCTGTTTGCTGATACTAGAACTAGATACTGGATAGGGAAAGAATCCTGTTTGTATGCAAACTGTTGTTGTGTTGTCAAACGCATATTTGTATTGTCAACAATTTGTCCTGCTTGTCTATTAGATGTTGTTTCTGACACTCTCCGTAAATCACCAAAACATCTTTTCTCTTGTTCTGTTACACTAGACTTTAAATTGAAGATTCTAAATGATTCCGGTGCATGGATGGTTAAACTATGGAAGTGGCTACCAAAGAATTGTCTAGCTGTCATTTTTTGTCTATAATATGTCATTATGATATATTTCTATTATGAATTACTATATACGTTGAACCACAAACGTCAAAATCAATCAATGGCGTAGTGGAATTAACAATTTTTGGATTCTCATAAATTCTATGTATAACTTTTGGACTAGTTTGAATCTCGGTCTATTTCTGTAATTTATTCTTACATACTTTTGATTTTTTAACCCTGTATGCGTACATTGCCTATGAAAATTTTAAAATTGTTTGTATGCACATTGAACGACAAATTTGTGTGACGTATATAATTTTTCTGACGTCAGACACTCAAATCAATCCATGTGTTCTTAGATAGTAGATGTTTTTAGTGTCCTGTTAAATTGTTCCTTTTACAAGTTTTGGATTCTCATAAATTCTATGTATAACTTTTGGAGTAGTTTGAATCTCGGTCTATTTCTGTAATTTATTCTTGCATACTTTTGATTTATTAACCCTGTATGCGTACATTGCCTATGTAAATTTGAAATTGTTTGTATGCACATTGAACGACAAGTTTATGTGACGTACATAATTTTTCTGACGTCAGACACTCAAATAAATCCATGTGTTCGTAGATAGATGTTTTTGTGTCCTGTTAAACAGGTCAGGACCACTACCTTATATGGAAATGCATAAATTAGCATACTTATGTTCTGGCACATGTAATTACATGTGACGCAATTTATATTTACCTAGGTTTTTGACCAATCCACTAAATGAGTCACATGTGACGCAATTTATATTTACCTAGGTTTTTGACCAATCCACTAAATGAGTCACAATGCAAGATGGACTACTACGTGTTTACAATCAACCAAGAACACGTGTTATTTACTGAAATACAACACATTTTTTCGTGCAATGCGGGATTCCCAATTTCGCTTAGTGTTTCATTTTGTGTATCCTCATTTAAAGTTCGTGATATAAAGTTTTACTTCCATGCTCAGATTAACGAAGAGTTGTTTCTATACGAAGAAAAAAGGGCTTCAATTACCCGATAAATAGCCATTAATATGTTTGATGATGGCACAGAGATTTCATGTATTCGTCCACCACACACCAACGAAACAACAACGAAAAACACGATTACCCACGAGACAAACTTACTAGTGTAAAGTAAGCCGTCGATAATAGCCGGTGCTGATATTCTTGAGTACAGCAATTTTCGTATAGATAATTAAAGGCAAATGTGTGAACCTTGAATTTTTTGTACTTCAAAAAGGCGAAGAAATATTTACATACATGACAGTGTTAACAAAAAAAAAGTATTTATTTTTGTCACATTTCAGTATTTGGGACTTCCAAACTGTTCCCTTTATTCTAAAGGTAGTGAAGTCAGCTACTGTAGTTTCAGTTTGTTCGTTTTTATACGCCCGGGACGGGACGTATTATGGTATACCGTTGTCCGTCCGTCCGTCCGTCGTCCACACTTCGGACAATAACTCAAAAACACCTTCACCAATTTCCATGAAACTTAAGTGAATTGTTTATATCTATTGATGTAAGCTCCCTTTCGTTTTTTTTTTAATTTCTGATTTTAAGTTTTGGATTTATGGGGCTTTATTCATAAAAAAGGGGGGATTTTCAACACTTCGGACAATAACTCAAAAAGGCTTTCACCAATGTCCATGAAACTTTGGTGAATTGTTTATATCTATTGATGTAAGCTCCCTTTGTTTTTTTTTAATTTCAGATTTTAAGTTTTGGATTTATGGGGCTTTATTCATAAAAAAGGTGGGATTTTCAACACTTCGGACAATAACTCAAAAAGGCTTTCACCAATGTCCATGAAACTTTGGTGAATTGTTTATATCTATTGATGTAAGCTCCCTTTCAATTTTTATAAATTTCAGATTTTACATTTCCGTGTTATGAATTTTTATGCTTAAAAAAGGGGGGATTTTTCCAAGTTTGGGACAATAACTAACACTTTCACAAAATTTTATGTATGGATGAAAAATTAAAGACAACAACCAATTTTTTTTGTGCATTTTTATTTATTATTTGGGGGGGGGGGGGGTATTTGACGGGGCTCACACTATTTCTAGTTGATCATATAAATTCATTTAAAGCATAAAAGACAAGTTAAAAGAGCAACGGGCGTATCATGCTATAAAGCGCAGCCCTTTATTTTAACTGGCTCGGACATTTGCCAAACTGAATAAAATCATTACAGCTGATTTCTTATACCTGCAAAGTAAAACTTTGGTTGGCTTGCTTGCTTTGTTTGTATAGTAACTGTTGTTTATACAAGCTTTGAAAATAAGATTGACATCTTTAAACAATATATATAGGCATAGTTTAACTTGTATATTTTATATTTAGTACAATATACAAACAAAGCAAGCAAGCTAACAAAAGTTTTGCTCTACGAACATTAGGAAATAAGCTGTAATGATGTTATCCATGTGTATGTGCGACAAGGTGGAAAATTTGATATGTTTTATGAAAATTGCAGCGTTGGCTCTATAATAAAAAGATTTGGTATGATTGCCAATGAGACAGTTGTCAACAAGAGACCAAAATGACACAAACTAACAGTTATAGATCACCGTATGACCTTCAACAATGAACAAAACCCATATCGCATAGTCAGCTACAAAAGGCCCCTATATGACAATGTAAAACAATTCAAACGAGAAAACTAACGGCCTTAATTATATTAAAAAAAAAGAACGGAAAACAACACATAAACAAATGACACCCACTGAAATACAGGCTCCTTCCTATACAATTTTTTTTTGTTGATGGGATGGATTTCTTCTCCTTTTATTTATTTTTTTGGGGATTGTTTTACGCAAGTAATTTTTGGGTCATTTATAGCTTAATTTTCGACATTGAACCTATGACTGCTTACTTACTAAATTATATCTTTGTTGGAAAGATGTCTCATTTGGCACTCATACCTCATCTTCTTATTTCTATATACAAAGCACGTTTTAGAAAAGTAATAAAAGGTAATATTGCCACCACTGTGATCCAGAGACTTTTAATATTGGAGATATTTTACATATGTCAACAGGACAGCAGTCGAACGATAAAAAACCTCTGAGGTATATTTTGTGATAAAATTAGCAACAAACGGATATTATCGATGGATGAAACTATAAAAAATGTGTTGAGCTATTTACCGTACCCGCTCAGTGGCGGATTAAAGGGGCAGGGGTTCCGGGGAATGGACCCCCTTTTTTTGGACGATCAGTGCATTTGGATGAGGAAATGTATTTGGAACCCCCTCCCCTTTTGTCCATGGTTAGGACCACCCTTTCTAAAATGGCTGGATCCGTCCCTGCCGCTTTCATTACACTTATTTTTAGCATACTGAATATTATATTCTTTCTTTTAGTTCAGGCCCTGATAAAAAAAAATACACATTCAGTACAGAAAGAAGTGTTTCAATGAAAGTTTTCGTGTTTTTGTAGGCAGCAATGTTTTGGAATGACATTATACCGGTTTAAAAGAGCTCAAATGATTTTTTTACTGGACAGTGGTCACTTCATTGGATATTTCACTGTTTCATGTCATGAAATTAATGCAGGTTCAATTCATAACAAGGCACAAAACCGGTTCAACTACTTTTGCAAGGCGAAAAAGAAAGTCGAATCGTGAGGCCAGTTAACAATATTTTTTTAATCTGAGCATGCAAATTGAAGATTACGTTATATATTTTACATTAAACATATTTGCAGAATAAAAACATTGGTAATGAGAGTGTTAGTGCTATAGAACCAGGTGTAATCCACCATTTTCTACATTTGAAAATGCCTGTACCAAGTTAGGAATATGACAGTTCTTGTCCATTCGTTTTTGATGCGTTTTGTTTTTTGATTTTGCCATGTGTTTATGGACTTTCCAAATTGATTTTCCTCTGAGTTCAGTATTTTTGTGATTTTACTTTTTAGAAGGAATACCAAATACAGTCCTGGATGGAAAAAAATAAAACATTGGTTGTAAAGTCTCGGTATGGTTTTAGGTGATCTTAATTCATAAGGACTGTAGCAGATGTGGACAATATCAGATAGGGAAGTAATAAGTTGCATAATGTTGCTATCTAGTTGCTGATTGGAATACAGGCTGTTGGCAATTTTATTGAGTTTGACTGCAACTATTCTAGCATCCTTTAATTTTCAATTATTTTTTTTAATCCGATTTTTGTTGCCTATTGTGGTTGCTGTGAAATGTTGAAATTGTTTTTGGACAGTTGTATCTTTAATTTGGTGTGACAATTCAGTAATTACATTGGACTAGGTTAGTAATATGGTGGAGAGGTTCACAACCAAGAACTTTATACTGACCAATGTTCAATTCTTTTGCAGTTTTATTGGGATTTTGTAGCATCAAATTGAAGTCACTTGACACTAGCGTATTTATATTTTTCTATAAATTAAAAGTTTGGAATGTAAAACAGAATAGACCCTTTTCCCTCCGTTTACTTCCTTGTCGTGTTTTTTGGGCTTTTAGACAGAAAAAATCTCTAATTTCAATATGATGTTTCTTGTGTTAAAAAATGGGAAATTTCTTGAAAAGCCCTCAACATCGCTGAATGACATATAACATCGATATATTGAGTGTGTGTCAAATGCTTTTCACAGTTTCACTCTCCAATTTCCTAAAACCCATTCCATCGTCCTTTGATTCTTTCCCAGAAAGACACGGGAATACCTGCTTGATTTTTTCTATTAATTGTTGTTAACATGCTGATCTTCTCACTTTGGTGATGTGTTTTCCTGTATAGCAGAGAAACATGTAGAAGACAAAATTATTAACAATCCGTTTATAAGCGAATTGATAAACGATATTCTAATGGTAAGAGTTATTGTTAAACGTCAAGGTGATTTATAACTGATTACATTAACGACATTTGGTCTTGATTGGAGAGTTGAATCATTGGCAATTACACCACATCATCTTAATCTTTTTTTGTACGAAATAATGATCTGGCAGTCCTCTAGAAGATCGGTTTTTTTTTTATAACAATTATTTTTGCATATCTTCTGGTATTTCCTTCTAATTTCTAATTAATATATATGATATTTAAAAAGCTTTAACTTACCTAATGACTTCTTACTTATAAGTTTAAGTAGTCCCGGACAACCATAAATGTGAATGTTGGGTATTTTTTCCTCCATTTGTTTGAGTTTATTGACTGTCTGAACTGTTGAAACCTACAATTTATGTACGCGCTGCATACACACGGGCAACACAACCCTAAATTTTTGACAAGTTCTTGATCTTTCTGTATTCCTTCTACAGCACAATGGCAGCATATATGCATGTCCTTTCGTGTGTTGTTAGCAGAATAGTATGGAAATTCTATTTGTGAGTTGCAACTAAGTTGGAGTCTTACAAACACTAAGCCTTGCAATGCATCTCATATGAAAGATAAAATAATATGTCTGACAGAGCTATATGACAAACACTCAATGACTGTTTAATGAGTACAGAATTATATTTGTTTGGAATAGAAAATCCAAAGCAGTGCAGCATTGTTATGTGTACAAACTGATAGTTTCTTTGATAGGAGTAATGTCACATTCTACACCATATGGGAATTTTGAAGTCAGTCAGTTTTATAAAGTACTTAGTTGAAGAGCATTCAGCACCAAAGTTCCTAAAAAAATTGCAAAATACAGTTCTGATACCTGTAATTAGGTCATGAAAAATTTGAAATTAAAACTTGAGCCCTTACTGTATAAATTTGTAAAGAATGACCTGCGTGAACCTTTATCAAAATGAAACATACCGTATACCATTTTATTTTAAAGTCTTGGTTAATGCTTTATTCACATTTTGTTTTGACACGGATAGTACGTTTTTGACACATAGAAACATTAGGCCGTTCAATGTCTTCTGTTTCATAGGCGAATGCTGTTAAGTCTGCTAGATCTTGCTGAATTATTGGCAAATATACAAACTGCAAGCATAGTCTAAAATGCCATTCAACTCTGTCCTGAACTCAGTGGCATTTACTTATTTATATTCGTAAAGTTGTGTTTTCTTGCCATGCTTGTCCAATTTATAGTTTGACCCTCTTCAATTGTTGATAATTCCTCAATAAAATCATTTCTGTCAATTTTGTATATATATATGTCAGATTTCAGAAGAGGAGTTCAAACACAGCTGTTATTCAGTGGTTGTTATTTGCTGATGTGTTACATTTTTAGTTTCATTCATTATTCTTTAATATCCTATTCAGATAATGCTTAACTATGCATGAAGGTATTTACTGTGCTCATTGTTGAAGGCTGTACAGTGACTTACACATGTTAATGTCAGTCTCACTTCTTCTCTTGTGAAGAGTTGTCCTTTTGACAGTCATACCACATCTTTTTTATTAGTAATTCTGATTTGGTACTGCATGTTCTAAAGAGCCAATTTAAAAAAAAAATTTATGTTAATCTGTATTTGTTGATTAAAAATACAGTATGCTGTTAAGAGTGCTTAAGGTAAACTTCTGTTTTCCTATTCAATTTTTCTTAATTACAGTTCCTTCCTTCAGATGGCGATCCCCTCCTCTACAGTCATGTACTGTGTGAATTAGTGATTGCAATTTAACTATCTTTACACAATATGTTATCTCGGTTGTAGTTACATATTGCAATCTTTGATTACTATGATGAACAGGAATAACCTTCTGGATAAAAACAACCTGGTGACAATTTCCTTTCCACACCAACCTAAGAAACTTTGTAATTTTTCCAATTTTGGCCTGTGAAATAAAATTAAACATTATTTATTAAAAAAAACATCAATATAATCTGTCTGAATGGCACTGGTGGTATAGTCTCAAGATACGGCCAGGGTTTCTTTCTGATATGTGCTCATACCTAATGATAATGATTTCCACCAAAGAGTTGCATATATTCATTGTGTCATCATTAACTTTACCATGGCTATGCATGATTTGGGTACATTTTGCTAATCTGACAGCATATAACCTTGCATCAGTGCCTTTTATTTGTTTTTTCTACTAACTGTGGGAATACAGAAATGCTCGTATTGTTTTTGTACTTTTTCTCCTTTAATATGGTAAAGAAGTTCATGTATGATGTTAGTTACAACATTTGTTATGTCATGCAATGGCTCGCAGGCCAACACTTCATATTTAGGGATTTGAAGTTCCTCTGCAGTTAGTTCTTTATCTTCACACATCAAAGCGGGTGGTCTTTAGATCTCTTCTAATGTGTCTTGAAGAACCTGTTGCAGTTCATTTTTGGGAAAAGACGGCTTCAAGTGATTTTACTTTTTTTTGTCAACTTTTTCATCTGATCGGACATTCGTCGCCTTCACTTCTGAAAATCTTCCTCCAGATACAATGATTTGGCTTGTCCAGGCAGTTCATCTTTATTAGTTAGAATAAGTTGCAGTCGGCCAATTGCAGCGGGTTTTTTTCCTCATAATTCCAGACAATCATTGTTTTCTCCTTTAGAAAATATTCGACACTCATCTTCTTTGCTTTTAAAGCCATTATGCAATATTGGAATACAAATGGGTATTTTTGTATGTCCTATCAGGTCTCAAATAAGTAAACAATTTCTTGACCCAAACAGGAGGTCCTTTAACTTTTTTCATATTAATTACATTTCAATACATGATTTCAAAAAATTTATAATATGACGTGCTTCTTTAGCTTTGTAAACAACACTGTGATAAAATTCTTGATAAAATATACTTAGCGCAGACTCAGAGATGTACATAATAATGGCTGTAAAAGAGGGACGAAAGATACCAAGGGGACAGTCAAACTCTAACAATATACTTCCTACGTAAATATACATGTATTGGAAACTATTTTCAAACCCTTAGCCGATTTTATTGTTTTAAAAAGTGCAATTAAAAAAAAAAGACAAAATAACTTTTATTCTTATTCGTATTCATAATTAAAAGAAGTAATGCACAAGAGCTCAGAGAAATCAACTAAACAAAAATAAATAAAATTCCGCGAAAGTCTATTAATCTTTTTGGCGCATTTAAGTCATTTCAAAACATGACGTCGTCATACAAATGAAACCGCTAAGGTTGGACGTTTTTATAACTTGAACCATCGGAATTCGTAGGATATTGTATTAAAACTGATTTTTGAGGTAGGTTTTATTTTATTTTCTATTATATTGCATACTTCGAATATTTAATCATTTCAGCAAGTCATCATGGCGGCTCCTTGGTTACAAAATATCAATTTTGGATTTGACGGAAGCTTCCGAGAAAAACATATGTAAATCAAAAATGGCAAATGTCGGGTTTGAGAATTTAAAAAAGATTTTTTCTAGCAGTTATTCACGAAAAAACCTACGCAAGCTACATATTTTAAAAGATATTTGAGGTAACGGTTATCTAGCCTGAGGGAGTAAAAAAGAACAGCCACACACACACACCATACCAACTCTCGCTTCAGTGTTTTAATGGCCGTATTTGCCCTATTAGAAACGGAATAATTCATGGAAGCCATATATTGATTTTATTTAAATGATAACCACTGATATCCACAGATCTACAACCATTTAAACTGGATAGTAGTTTTTCCAGCAGTTCTATGTATATCGGTGGTAATCATTTCAAATAAAATCAAAGGACACTAACATTGTTGATATATTAGTGTGTCCCCTATCTTCGATATTCGAAGTGTTGCCTTTTTCCATTTTTAAAAAATGAGATGTTTTTTACCATAATTACGGATATTTGTTAGTAACTAATTCCTTAAACTGGTATCGAAGTGTTTGCAAAATTGAGATAACCAATAACATTGAGAGATGGCTCATTTATTTTCCTACTTTATATAGTCTTTGGTGGACTATTTTGTATAATCATAACCCTCATATAACTGGCATAAAAAGTTAAATTCTTATTTTGATGCGACAAGACGGTGGTCCAATTTCAATCGCCGACACCCTGCGTGATAAAGTAAATTCACCCCTTGGTCGTACCACACGTAAACCTTACACTCAGATATAACGTTTTGGTAATTGAAGGAATACCCCACACATGTGAAGCACCGGATGTCTTTTCCGTCCTGCATAATCGACCATTTTATCGTCCATACTTTCTGAAGGAAACTCTTATTTAAGGAGTTGAAATTAACAGAAAATATATTTTTTTTTATTAAAGATGTTAATGGTTCAATTTGACTTCTAATACAATTGTCAATACATATTAGACAAATTATCTTAATAAAATGACCTATTTAAGGTAACATCATGTACTATTATCCGAAATCTGCAACATCCTCAAACACTTCTTGTCATGTAAGCGTAATTTGGTAGCTATAGTCTGTTAATAACTACCGGTTTGATCTTATTGTCCTTAAATCTAATTCCAAGACGACGAAAGTGTAAATTTCCCGTCCATTTTTATGCAGACGAATCATGCTCCTTTTGACTTCGTTTTTCTCGTCTTTCCTTATTGTATAATTATCACAAAGAAAGAAAACAATAAAGAGGTTCCGAAGTACGACTTTTAAAAGTCTTAATCGAAAAGGCGTTTTATGAAATGAAAGATTCGTATTACGCATTTGAAAAGCTGATACAATATCGGTAGATCAAATCGGAAATGAATAAAATAATATTTGACTTAGTTTGAACAATAAAATTTTATGAGTCGCAACTTTTTTGCAGGGTCTGTCGGGATTGTGGAAACAAACAATATTTTACTTTAGGCCTAATATTGTATGGTAGCAATACATAAATATATATATATATATATTTTATTTATTTATTATTCTCGATTTCATTAATTTCAAGTAGGTGCATCCTTAAAATATTCAACAGTTCTTTTGACTTGTAAAGTTAGTTATATTTTAAAAATTTGAACACAAATAATAAATATCAATTTAATTTGAATGTAGGACCTTACATTTACAGCGAATTTTGTGTTGAATAAAAAAGGGTGCAACAATTGATTAAATGAGGTCTACCCCCCAAAAAAATCGTAAATCTTGATAACATTATTATTTTTTTATTTCACACACATAAATTTCGATAGCTTTGAAATTAAACAAATTACAAACGCTACCTTAATTGTCTATTGTAAGGTGACTATAGTCGCCGTTAGCTGAAATTCGTATCGGTTATCAGTTAAAATAATATAAACTATCAACCACGTTCACTCGAGATATAGTTTTTCACATTCCATTCATAAATCGCAAAAAGAAAAACCACTACTGACCTACCTTTTAAGTGATTGCACTGTCATAATCCTGACCTTCACATTTTCCAAGACTATTTTGAATGGTGGAATCCGCCATTGTTTTTTCCGGAAGTGTTCCCCTGGAGTTCAATTTCATAACATTTGCATAAAGCGCGGGAAACCGTATCACATCAATGAAAAGAACATTTCAGGAAACTGCGTAAATGACGAATTTCACATGTAAACAAATGATCCTCATAGAAACGAAGATGGCGGAATTACAATGGAAAACATTCTGGAAAAAGTGAAGGTCAGGATTATTACAGTGCGATCACTTAAAAGGTAGGTCAGTAGTGGTTTTTCTTTACGCGATTTATGAATGGAATGAGAAAAACTATATCTCGAGAGAACGCGGTTGATAGTTTAGATTATTTTTACCAATAACCGCTACGAATTTCATCTGACGGCGACTATAGAGTCATATAAAATGGGAAAGTTTAATTTCAGTATTCGAACTTTTAAATTCAAGGTAAACGGAGTAATAAAACAGAGATAAATCATAACTTATTAATACGGATTAGTTACAGCTGATTAAGTAGGTAATTAGCTGCAGTAGAATTGTATTAGGTGAGACAGGTACTTAAACACGACCGTTTGAATTAGCATTCATAGCACAGATTTTCAGTCGCTGAACACGTTGCTCATCTTCTTAAGTATACAATTTATTCTCCAACAACGCATGATGGTACGTACAAGTAATCTAACCAAGCTGGACATAATTGTCTATACCGGAATAGCTATACCACCAGAGATATTAGAACAGCTCTTAATTCCAAAGGCATCAAAGTTACTCGTCAAGTAATTGACTACTGGGTTCAACAGTATCGTCTAGGGAAGTTTACCAACGAGATTACCTGTCTTTCTCCCAAAAAAGTGAAGTCTATGAAGATGCTAACAAGAGCCGATGTACAGTTTGTGAAATGAACATAATCTTCAGAACCGTGCACAACCAGTAGAACTCTTCACAAAAGGCTTCTTCTTAAAGGGTCTAAGGTCAGTCTGTCTACGACAAAGAGAGCCATAATCAACGCAGGCTTCACGTGTACCAAACCAAGGTATTGCCAGATGATACGACACATCAAATGCTAGTAGAGAACAATGACCAGTTTAACAATATGATCTTCAGTGATGAGTGTACTGTTCAGCTCCATCAGAATAATGTTTACATCTACAGACGATATGACCAAGTCACCATCACTTCCGAAACCAAAACATCCTCTTAAGGTTCATGTGTGGGCTGTTATCAGCAAAAGAGGCGCTACACATATTCTACGGTATATAAATGGACAGTTCTTTACAGACCACATCATGAGGGACACTGTTCTGCCGTACGTCAGACGGAAGTTTCCGGACCAACATTGCTTCCAAATGGACAACGACCCAAAACACAGGTCCAAGGTTTCCAAAGATAAAATGACAGCCAACGGCATTAACTGTTGGGATGTGTGGCCATCGGGTATGTATATTCAAAAATGTTCGAATTACTATATAACCAATCGTTTTATTTTTAATGCTTAGTTTTTGTCTTATAATATGACACTATAAATATTTGCTTTAGCATAATATGCAGATAACTATAGTTTAATGAATCCAAGTTTCTGTCATGATTTTTCCAGATTATTACAAGCATTGATTGTAACATACAAAATCATCTCGTCTTCATCACTGTATAGATGTGTGCAAACGTATATGTTATTTTTTTAACAAATGTTTCTTTGTATACCCAGAACACTATGCATAAATCTGCTTTTTTTACCATACTTTTTTTTAAATTTTCACAAGTATAAATTTAGAACAGCATTAACAATTGTCTTGTCTGTCTTACTCTATGCTTCAATACAAGCACATAACAGTAAAAATAATACATTATCAATAATAATATGTACATAAAATAGACTGAAAACGGTGAATGTGTCAAAGAGACAACTACCCGACACCAAAGAGTTAAAAAAAAACCAGCTGAAGTCCACCACTCATTCATCAATTCAGAGGCTCCTTACTTCGAAACATACAGAAAAATGTTGCTGGTTAAACATGTTTCATGAGATTTCAACCATTCCCCTTTATAGCCAATAATATGAACAAACACACAGCTATACAAAATGTAAAACTTAAAAAAAGATCTGAGTTTGATGTCAGAATAGATAACAAAAATAACCTTATTTTGTTTTTTGCAATGGCTTCAATTTTGTCCCATTTGGCAGCTATCATTGTTAACAAAATCACAGTTCCAAAATAAATAAAGATACATGAAAAGTGAACCAATCTGAATGAATTTAACTTAAAAAAAAACTATAGAAAGTTTTATCATATTTTTATGCTTTTTCATTTTTCAGTGTACTTGCTGTCAATTTTGTCTCCCCAAGGGTGACTGGGGTATAGAAATATGGTCACTTGGTCTTCTCCCGACCGGCAGTAAAACGCTTGCCGAAGTGGGGCGTCCGTTTGGCTGTGCGGGATGTATTAAGTTCGCAGTTACGTCCGGTCAGAAGGGGGACGTTAAATCCGATGCCTCGTGTAAAGCGAGTGTAAAGAGAATGCCACGCTCTTTGCACGTTAAGAACCCTTGCAACAACTCTCTGAGGGGTCCGTAGGTGGCCTGTTGCAAGGCTAAATTTCTGTCCCTATCCAATATACCCTCCTTTTCCGGTGGCAGTCCAAATTTCTCCGACCATCATCCCAGATGGCCTCTATTGTATCAACCTACCTATTGTATTTATTGTGAACTTGTTCTCGTCCTGAATATGCATGAAATATTTGCCACTGGACGTTAAGCAACCAACAATCAATCAATCAATCAATTTTGTCAATTTGTTATTTTTCTCTGATTTAAGAACAAAATGCATCTTATTTCAACTTCTTTGTTATAAATGATTAAAAAAATACATATGTGTATCAAAGAAATTTGAAAAGAAAAATAATATATGGGATGTACATGATTCATTTTTTGTACTCCTCATCCGTTTTCTCAAAAAAATTGCTAAAAAGTCTGACTTGATAGGTAATAGAAATTGGAAAAATGAATTATACTCAAAGACTACTAATTTAGTTACACAATTTTTTCACAGAGTTAGTTGGATTACGATATTTATAAAATTCATTGCTATTTTCCACTTGTATCAAGACGTTTTTGAAATATTTCTAGAACAAGATTTTAAAAAGACAAAAATGTCAAAAGAAAAATATTCTTTGTAATCCATAATTCAAAGAGGTGTCAAGTAATAAAAATTCTATCAGAAATGACATTATATTAAGTAATATGTGCAAAATTTCCTATTTTAGTCATACAATAAAAGTATAGGCTTGAAAGTGTTTATAATTTAATTCTAAACAGATTTAAGAAAAAAAAAGAAAAAAAACCCAAACAATTCACTTAAACAATATTGAATGTAAATGAACAATTATAAGTTTCTTACAATTGTTAAAAATTGATAGTCTAAATATCATGTAAAAAGTAAAATCACAAAAATACTGAACTCAGAGGAAAATCAATTAGGAAAGTCCATAATACATGGCAAAATCAAATAACAAAACGCATCAAAAACGAATGGACAAGAACTGTCATATTCCTGACTTGGTACAGGCATTTTCAAATGTAGAAAATGGTGGATTAAACCTGGTTCTATAGCGCTAACCCTCTCAAATCACTGTCATCTTCAAAATCTTCAAAATTTAAATTCTCTTCATTGAAGTCTAAAACATTTATATCATCTTCATCATCATCATCATCAACAAAATCAACGTTTATAAGAAAATTTTCATCAAAGTCTGGTAAATCAAAATCATTTATCTCAACTACATCTTTATCCAATCCAACAATAGAAAAAAATATTGTTTGCACACTTTCTTCTACAATAATATGTTCATCAAACGATTTGATGAATTCCAACAATTTAATTTGAGTGGAAAAGACATGGACGGCTCTCCAACCAAATTGTATTCTGTCAAAGACTGTTTGATCTTGGCCACTACCTTCTGTACCTGCTTTGACAGGCGAATTGCAATAGCTTGTCCAACTGGAAATAGAAAACCATTTTTTGTATTGCATCTAAAAAAAGAATGTATGTCTGATTCTCATTAGACAACTATCAAATTGCCAACCAAGACTGGATGCTACACACTAATATCTAGAAATCATTATAGATTCATTACAATTTTTCAAAGTATGTGATTCCTTATTCTTTTTTTCTACACAAATGTATATGTCATTTTCATGTTATTAAGTGTAATTGAATGATAAAGCTATTACATAAAAAAAATCAGAGTAATTTCTAAAAATTAATGGTGAATTGAAATCCTGCTTCTTTTTGTCATAAGTACATGGATAAAAAATATTTATAATAACTATTGTAAAAAAAACTGAAGAGGGAATGGAATGCTGTTATATGATTTAAACACTTTCAAATAAGTCTCAACATTTTTTAATAACTTTCCTATATATTTCATGCTGATCAAATCAAAGCAACATTGTCATCCTTTGTTCACTGAATCAACTTTCAAAGATATTTGCAATACAAAATAAAAATAAATGTTTTACATACTGGCATATTTCTTTATCAGATGTAACAGGAAGTGCCTTTCACTGGTTAATCTCTGCAATTTTTTAAGTACATACAGTCTGTTTTTTTCTTTCGCACTTGACAGGTGTCTTTCGAATAGCATATCAGACTTTGCATAATTAACTTTCAGTCCAGAGCTACAAGAACTTGAATACCGAAAAAGTTGGGAAATGTACATTCCATATGCTGTTGAAGTTGGTATATTACTACTAAGGTGGGGGATATTAATAATTTCAAAATAAAAATCGTCTCGTTTGTCATAGATTCTGGTACTGAGATGACTGTTTGTCAAATTCGAGGAACAAGTCTTAAAATGAGGCAGAGGAAGCCGTGTTTGTAGTCTCTTTAACTTCTAGTTCTGGTGGATATATTAATGGAACCCAATCAGACAAGTTTGGATTGTTAATGGAAAGAACAGCATCAACATTTCTGAAAGTGAAATTAAAAAATCTGGCTTCTTTGATCTTGTTTTTGACAAGCGTCTGAGGAAACTCCGATTCATATGAAAATAAGAAGAGGTCGGCAAGGAGAGGCAGCCAGTTCGTTCCCATAGGAATGCCGACAATTTGTTGGAAAAGTCTACCTCCAAATTTAACAAATATGTTGGCAATAAGAAACTCCAGCATACTGATCACTATTTCCTTTGTGCAGCATGTTTTGCCTTTTAGTTTCCTATTAACAAAATATGCCTTGTGGTAAAGTGGTTAATTTATAGCGTATGCTACCATTTATATGATGAAAAGCATTGTAGATAATTTCTTTTAGACGGTTTTTCAATTTCACATGGTGAAAAGTGGTATAAAAGGTTGAAAAATCATAAGTTATGATAGAACTTATTTCAGACCCGAGAATTCAAATTATCAAGAAATTCTTTAGAGTTTTTAAAAATCCACATATGGTTTATACCACTACGCGAGTAAACAGTTTCACAGTATATCTGAATACCCTCTTTCACTGCGGACAGAATTTTAGTCATTCTAATGGAAAATTCTTTAGTGGAACATGCAGATGAGCCGGAAATGTACCTTTGTTTGTACGGAATTTTGTGAAGTAAGGTATCCAGTACAAACAAGGTAAGTCCTCCGATTTGTTGTTCAATGAAATGTTCATTGAATCCACGAAGGACTTATGATTCGCCAAAAACTCATCCTTGTCAATTAATATGTTTTTGTATGTGGGATTACCTGAGTGCTCATTTATTCGTTTACAAGACACTCGTAGTAATACGAGTTACATATAAAGACAATATTATTTGAAGCTTTGTTCTCAGGAACAACAACATACTTATCTTGAAGAGATGATTAACATTTTACAGCCTATATGTCACAGAAAAAGAATTTTGGTCAATCTAATGGACAATTTTTGAGCGGAACATGCAGATGAGCTTGCAATGTACCTTTGTTTGTACGGATTTTGTGAAGTTTAGGTATCCAGTACAAACAAGGTAAGTCCTCCTAAAACCATGTATTAATGTAAAATCTATCATAAAAATATTTACACCTACTATTTTATATAATTTAAGCATATAATAATGTTAATTAAAATATCTTAAAAACGCACAGATTAAAAGGAGTAAAATAGATTTACTAGTAAAAGGTCATAGTTAATTTATTTATTTCTTGACAGAAAAAATTAAAGGATTAATACAAATATCGATTGCTATTTAATGGTCTGGGATTAATCATTACTATGCACACCACTAAAATTAATTGTGATGTTACTGTACAGAACATGCATAATTTATATCAGCATATTTCTATTTTACCAGTTGTTCTTCAGTTAAAATAGAAGTAGATTATATGAAATAATAGAACTTTTAAAAATCTAAAATATTTAATCTGAAACATTACTAATTTAGGCTTTTTCAAATCTTAAATATTGAATATTCCTTTTTAGCTCACCTGACCTGAAAGGTCAAATGAGCTTTTCTCATCACTTGTCGTCCGTCGTCTGTCGTCCTGCGTCCGTCGTCCGTAAACTTTTACAAAAATCTTCTCCTCTGAAACTACTGGGCCACAATCATCCTTGTGGTATCTAGTTTAAAAAATGTGTCCGATGACCTGGCCATCCAACCAAGATGGCCGCCATGGCTAAAAATAGAACACAGGGGTAAAATGTATATTTTGGCTTATATCTTTGAAACCAAAGCATTTAGAGCAAATCTGACATGGGGTTAAATTGTTGATCAGGTCTAGATCTAACTGCCCTCAAATTTTCAGACGAATCGGACAACCTGTTGTTAGGTTGCTGCCCCTGAATTGGTTATTTTAAGGAAATTTTGCTGTTTTTGGTTATTATCTTGAATACTATTATAGATAGAGATAAACTGTAAACGACAATAATGTTCAGCAAAGTAAGACCTACAAATAAGTCAGTCAACCCCTTAAGGAGTTATTGCCCTTTATAGTCTTTTTTTATTAACTTTTCGTCATTTTTTGTAACTTGTACAAAAATCTTCATCTCTGAAACTACTTGGCCAAATTTAACCAAACTTGGCCACAATTATCATTGTGGTATATAGTTTAAAAAATGTGTCCGATGACCCCGCCTACCAAACAAAATGGCCGACATGGCTAAAATTAGAACATAGTGGTAAAATGCAGTATTTGCTTTATATCTTTGAAACTAAGACATTTAGGACAAATCTTTCAAGATTTAAATGTCTATCAGAATAAGATCTATCCCGTCACAAATTTTCAGATGAATCTGACAACCTGTTGTTGGGTTGCTGCCCTAAAATTGGTTATTTTAAGGAAATTTTGCTGTTTTTGGTTAGTATCTTGAATACTATTATAGATAGAGACGAACTGTAAACAGCAATAATGTTCAGCAAAGTAAGATCTACAAATAAGTCAACATGATCAAAATTGTTAGAGGACCCCTTAAGGAGTTGTTGCCCTTTATAGTCAATATTGTACAACTTTTCGTCATTTTTGTAACTTGTACAAAAATCTTTTCTAAAACTATGGGCCAAATTAAACCAAACTTGGCCACAATCATTACTAGGGTATCTATTTAAAAAAAGTGTCTAATGACCCTGTCTACCAACCAAGATGGCCAACATCAGTAAATACAGTAACAGGTGAGCGACACAGGCTCTTGAGAGCCTCTAGTTGTGTTACTTTGTCCATTTAAGTTTACTCTTAAACTTTCTCTTAAGATATATGTCTGATAATTAACTAACTTAATTTTTTTTTTAGGGGAATAAAATAATAGTTTTGAAGACGTTCAAACATAAATACAGAGTCAGGTAAAGTAGATATAAAGTAGATATAACAAAAATCAGACTTAACAGTAAATGTTATTATAATAATTATAAAATAACTGTGTGACGAGATACATAATTACAAAGTCACGTCAAATGTATATCACAAAACAAAAACCAGTCTTAACAGAAAAAGTAGTATTGATAGATAAAATAATTTTGTCGTTCAAAGTATGATGGTATACATAGCACTGAAACACCTTTTGACTGGACGGCAATTTATCCTAGCTGAAAATGATGGAGCTGGTTTTGTATAGAGTTGATTGTATATTAAGTTACCGGGATGGGAGAAATGCTGTAAGGTTAGTACAGACTCGTGAAGGGTTGACTTGGTACACTCGGTTGCATTTGTGTTGAATTAAAAGTTGTTGTTGTTTGTTGAACTCTCCTGCATAGTTCTGGAAATAAAGGTGAGCATTCAGGACTGGGTGTTCCTGGACAGTCTGGAGTTGGCAATGGAGACAACGGAGACATTGGTCGTGCTACAGGATATGCTGGTAGTCCTTCGCATCTTGGGGAACTTGTAGTATTGATGGTGATGGGGGATAAGTTTAAACAGCTGGAGTTTTGAAATCTGTCAATTCAGATGAGGAACTGGTTCGGACAATACTGACGTCTCCTGACCTGGTTTCAATTTTTTGGTATCTGGACCATTAGGAAGTTAATGTTCTCAGACTGTTGGACTCTACAAGTTTGTTGGTTTCTTCTACTTGATCGGGATGTTTCCTTTTGATAACTGTTGCAGAAGCTGCTGTACCCGTGTAGAGTTTGTGAGAAGGACTTCAAGCAGTGAGATATCTGTAGTGAAATTAGTTTGAGTATATGCATCATTTGTAGGTGGCTTCTTTTGAAGTTCGCGAATTTCCTCATTAGTGTTGACGCATTTTGTTGATTTCCCTGTTCTGTGATCATTTAATCTCTGATTCAATATGTCCTTTTGGTCAGTGGTGAGGTCTCTAACGAAAACAGGAGTCCGTTGAGGATCATCAACACCCTCATACAGAACTGTGATCTTACGACCATTTAGCCCCTGAAAAAATGAATACAAGTTTTATAGAATACCTTGAGGTTTGATAAATCTTTAAACAATCTTCATAAAATTAACAGCTGTGCAGCTTTTTATAGTGAGCAAAGCCTACACCATACTAGTTTCTTTACACAGGTTTTTTTTAATCACATCTGATTTTTTTTTAAAATACATACACTTGTGTAAAGTAGACAGTAGGCTGTGAGGTGATAGGGAGATGGGCTAAGTCTATAAAAATCCATATACAAACTCAATTCATATAGTTTTCTCACTTACCCCCATAACCCCCACCCCTTTCCAAAGTTACATGTAACTTAATTTGAGAAAAAAATTATTGACCAATTAGGATATGTATAGAATCAATGTCAATTAATCAAAACTTGCAGCAATTTTCACCTCCCACCTGAAATTATTTAGTAAGTTTTTTTATACTTCATTAGTTTCTTTATGTCGTCTCAAAGATTGTAGATATACATGCCAGTCTATAATATAAAATATGAAAAAAAAACAGCTGAATTAAACAATTTATAAATGTTTTCAAACACTAATCTTGTTGCTATTCTTCTTCATGTTCCTTTAATTTGGTGACACTAAAATCCATACTTGGCAACTCCTTATCCTCTTTTAATTCATCATTTGAATTTTGAAGTTCTTTATTTTTTTGTTTTAATTGAAGATGCTTTAAGATGGCATATTTCGAGCCTTTCATGTTTTTCTTTATTTTCATAAAGCTCAATTGTGTGCTGTATTTGCTGTGTTTCAGATGTGATCAACTTCCCAAGATCTCTTAAATGATCTGTTGTGTAACTGAAAAAATTCCCAAGTTCATATGGAATTTTAGGTATTTTGGCTATACAGCCCTGTAACTGATAGGAGATGGCAATTACCTCTTCTGATGATCTCTTTAAATTTTCAACTGATTTTTCAATCGAAAATAAACCGACAACGCCATGGCTAAAAATGAAAAAGACAAACAATAGTACAAATGAAATGACACAAATAAGAAAAGTAAACACGAACCGTGTTTGAGTAATATAGGGTCTTTCATTGTCGCGTCGGTAATACATTTATGACGTTTTCCTGATAATGCAAGTTAATCTTCCATGTTTATATTTTTAGTTCCATTTTAATGTCCGATCT
The DNA here is from genome assembly GCA_019925275.1 of Mytilus edulis. Classification (NCBI taxonomy): domain Eukaryota; kingdom Metazoa; phylum Mollusca; class Bivalvia; order Mytilida; family Mytilidae; genus Mytilus; species Mytilus edulis. The sequence goes on from CM034354.1 coordinate 49,403,196, forward strand.
TACATGACATATCTCGCCCTTCTTCTCGGATTTATTGTTTCCGTTGTTCAGGTACGCACTCGATTCAGTATCCACTATGTACTTGTATCTTCCTGGTGTGTTGTTGATTTCTATGGTATATCATTGCAATCTCAAGAGCATTTGTTGAACTTTAATTAGTGGCTTTTTGTAGATTATTTCTTCTTCTTGGTCCCATCTTTTAAAAAAACATCGGACCTCCTGATTTTTTTTTACCTATGCCCATGTTGTATGCTTGCCAATAAATAATGTGTTTTTTTCAAATTGAAATAACATTGTTGACTGTATATGTTTACATGTTCCCTCCTGTTTTTATTTATTTCTCTACAAGAGAGGTAATTTGATTAGTTAACTACAGGACAACCCAACTTTTCAGGATCAATTGCTTTTAACACGTTCAATTTGCCCACTGATATTTTTAGCTCACCTGGCCCGAGGGGCCAAGTGAGCTTTTCTCACCACTTGGCGTCCGTCATCCGTCGTCGTCGTCGTTAACTTTTTACATTTTGAACTTCTTCTAGAGAACCACTGAATGGAATAAAACCAATCATGGAATGAACGTTCCTTATGAGGTGCTGACGAAGTGTTGTTACTTTGTTGCTGATCCATCATCAAAGATGGCTGCCAGGGTCGGAATTAGTTTAATATAGGACCCTATGGGAAATGCAAACATATGACCTCTTTTAGAGAACCATTGAATGGAATGAAACCAAAAATAGAGGGTTGCTGCTAACAAGGAAGCTATTTAACCAAGAGTTCCAAATATTGAAGTTAAAATCATCCCTTCGTTGACCGTTATGGAACAGTTTCACAAATAATATCGGATATGTTCCTTACGTCGTAAAAAGTCTAATTCGACCACTTTTCTCGAGTTATAAGTAACTTGTTAAAAATGGTAAAATCAAACATCCAAGAATAGCTATTATTTATGAACTTAAAAAAAAATTCGAAACATTTGTCCATGCCATTTGGTTTGCAGCATTTGCATGTTATTTATTTAAGTTTTGGTCTTGTATGCAGACTAATTAATAATGTTTAGCTGTCCCTATATTTTTTTTCATATTTAAATTTCATCTATGTAAAATAAAATAAAAAGATAAAGGGAAACATGAAAAAAAAATATCAGTTTTATACGTGTTTTCATTTATTATAGAATTGCAGGGTACACAAACAAAACGTAAAAGAAGTGCATCTGAACATTTAGCAGGTATGTATCTTATAAACTGACACACCAAATGTGTGTTCTGAACACGCAGACGACGACATCATACAATTTTATGACCCCAAAAAGGTTCGTAATAAAACTTACCACAATCTTTAGATCATATCATCTTAACCAGGTTCAACGATATATACCCTTCATAAGAACTGCCACTTGGTGTGTTTTCAGGTTAAAAAATAATAAAAAAAAATCACTCCATGAATTTACTTTTTTTCACATGAGGTAATTTTTTTCAACTGTTTACCACCAAAAGGGTGACTGGGGTATAGAAATATGGTCACTTGGTCTTCTCCCGACCGACAGTAAAACGCTTGCCAAAGTGGGGCGTCCATTTGGCTGAGCGGGATGTATCAAGTTCGCAGTCACGTTCTGTTCAGAAGGGGGACGTTAAATCCGATGCCTCGTGTAAAGAGAGTGCCACGCTCCTTGCACGTTAAGAACCCTTGCAACAACTCTTTGAGGGGTCCGAATGTGGCCTGTTGCAAGGCAAAATCTCTGTTCCTGTCCACTATACACTCATTTTCCAGTGGCAGTCCAAATTATCCCGACCATCATCCCAGATGGCCGCTATTGTATCAACCTGAATATGCATGAAATATTTGCCACTGGACGTTAAGCAACAATCAACTGTTTACAGTTTAGAGATACATTTCAATTAATCAGATTATCAAATCTGGGACATACAGTCAGGATTACTCCTTCCATGAAAGTGCCCTACTAAATTAGACTATTTACCAGATTTAATATAACATGAGCAACACGACGGATGCCACATTTGAAACAGAATTATTTTGGAAGCAGCATTCATCGTAGTTGACATGCCTGTGGCGAAGAGCGCATATAAAAAATTTGACGATTGTCAATAAAAATCTGTTCCCTCCTTTCATAGCCTTGTAAATGCAAGTCATGCGGATCTAGTACTAGCTGGCGAAAAGCCCGGGACAAATCTAACTCCCAAATGGAACACTCAGGACCGTGATTCAAGAGCAAAGCAATAAATTATTCGTGGCTAGGATAATAAAGCTGAAAAGTTTCTTTCAATAATGTGTTGCCATGCGAACAGTCAACAAGTACTTTCCTGTCGGAATATCCTTTAGGAACCGTGAATTATGGTGATAATGTTAAATGACATCAGAGAGGGTTCTTTTGGAAAGGACCATAAAAAAGCTCCAAGGTCTTATTCTTTACATCAAGCTCTTCATTTTCTGGAGATTCTCTTTCCCTTACAATCTAAAAATGAAAACGAAATTTACTTTTCTTCCATATCACTGAAAAGCCAAGAAATTTTCTGAAATTTGATATGCCTAACAGCAACATCAAACAACTAACACAAAAGACACTTTTTGCTCTATTTCATCAGTTTTTGATTTGTATGCTTTTAAAATGTTTCATTTTAAAAATTGAGTTGTGCCGTCATAGCTTGTATTTGTTAACAGGTTCAGTAACAAATGGTAGCAGGCCATACCATCTTTATTTTTTTTGAAATAGGCACACATGATCACGGTTATTGTTATGTTTGCCTTGTCAAGATACTCTGTCTAACATTTTGTTCATTGGTAGATCAAAACCACCATATGTCTGTCGAAATGAGACTTACGATCTCTGTATGTAGGCCATCCTAGTTTGTACTGGATAAAATATGGTTGACTAGTTTACAGTCTGTTTCAGTGATGAATGCTAAAAATTGTTTGCAAGATGAATTCAAAGATGTAGAGTAGGGATGAAATAATAAAGAAGATAATAACACAATACATACGCACGACTTACGATTTTACCGATCATCTGTAGAGTCACAGTTCTGGCATCAACTCTAGGGAGGTTGTGAAGGTTCCCGATGAAAAACTATTTTATCACTTCCATAGAAAAAAAAACGGAAACTTGTTTTTGAGTAAGTGCCATTTCTTTCCTCCATACTGGCACACAATTCAATTGCAATGCCTCGACCTCTTGTGTCTTGTTGTTTTATTTGTAAATTAATATAAAACTTGTATACCTTCGAAACATTTCAATGAACTACCGGAAATCAGCACTCTATTTTAAACCGCAACCGGCAAAATTCCGGAATAATAAAAATGTTTTCAAAAACGGCAGTAAAATTATTTGGGTCGCGGCGATTTGTTTGGGTCGGTCGGCTGACAGCAAACTAACAATATTTTAATTTAGGCCTAATGAAAATGCACTTCATAGGCATCAACCATTAATTTTAAGAAGATGCACCCATTTCCAATTCACTGAATGATACATAAATATAAACATTGCATAACTTATCACATTATGTACATCAATAACTTTTTGTATAACTTTGTGATTACTTTTGTTAATGACATGAATGTCATGGAGTGTTCTCATTGATATGAAACTTTATGGTGAAAAAGATGATTTGCATATTTTATTGATATGATATATAACTTAACTTCCTGAATATGAATGTAAACAATTCATGTGAAAATTCAGGCTTTTGATTTGAGGTAGCATTTTCATAACTTCATACATAACAATGTCTTTTTGAACATTATGAATGCACATCATAATTTTATAACATAAATATTTGGCAACACATGGATATATAGATTAAATATCAAAATTAAACAATTGGCACTAACTCATTAACATCTACTTTCAACAAACTATACAATAATTTATATAATTTACATCAGAGAACATTTAACCAACAATCTGAGGATTATGTGCACTTAATATTTATAAACTATGTATGCACTCAAATTTGCATAAAAATTTAATTTGATTGAAATGAAATATTTAAGCAACAAATTATGAAGAGAAGAAAATTTCTATAATGTTAAATATCAAATTTTCATAAAAAGGTATGTTCTTTATAAATAATAATAAATTTGTCTTTATACTGATTTTTGATACATATGATGATATTGAAAATAAGTTGTGGTTAATGCTGATTCAAAGTATAGCAACATTTTAATACAGTAATTTGGCAATAAAATTCATCTTGTTTGGAATTTCAAGTGTGTCTAAAAATTTTAAGTCATTTAAAACCTGATTTTATTTTCATTAAAGTTACATGTCAATGGATACGGATGAAACTGAATTGTTTGCGGATCCAACTATGTTTGCAGTGAAAGGAATCATTCCCTCAATAACAGCTTCTGTTTCTTCATCTTCTGCAACTATATCTTGTAGAGCTGCAAGAGGGCATTTATAGTCTGAGAAATATCTCCTTCATGCTTGCAGACCAGAAAGAAAGTATCATCCTCTTTGTAAAAACCATCTACTGTTACATTGTGCTGTTCTGATACAAACTACAAAATATAACAATTTAAATTAGATATTCATTTTATATCTTATGCATCTATTGCTTGGCAAGTTATTTTAATTTTTGGAGTGTAAAACATTCTTTAAATTAAATGCTTTTAAAACATGTAAAAGTCCGTTGAAAATGTTTTATTTGGTATCAGATAACTTTATCTAACAAAAGTTTTCCTATTTAATCAAATGGTATTGATCTGATGAGTTAAGTCCTTTTCAAAGGATTTTAATAGTTTGATCTTACTGTAAGACCACTGTCCCAAGTCAGGAGTCTGTTATTCAGTGGTTGTTGTTTGTTTCATATATCATATTTGTTTTTCTTTTATTGCTTTGTACATAAATCAAGTTGTTAGTAAAATATAAGTTTTTTCTCTAAATTATTTTACATTTGTGATTTTGGGGCCTTTCATTGCTTACTTTGCTGTATAGGTTTCATTCATTTTTAAAGGCTGTGCAGTGATCTTAATTTAACTTCTACGTCATCTCTGGTGGAGAGTTGTCTCATTAGCAATCATGCCATATCTTATTTTTATATGAATAACTTTTGTACAATAGCATACCTTCCCTCGAATCATTACCACCTCCTGCGTGTTAAGAAGCTCCTTTTCAAACTCTGTGAGCTCATGGCTCATTTGCAAAGCTACTTCATCGGGGGTATTTTTTCTCCTCCTGTAATCCGCTAAACTGAAAATTAAGAACAATTTCTATTAGCTGGATATTCAGTTGTATATACCAACTAGGAATTTGTAAGTTTTAAGACTTTACATTGTACATGTTGTAGCAGGGAATATTAAGAAAATTTATATATTTCATAGATAGTCCAGTCTATGAAAACCTTAAAGATTTACATAAGTCCTACCTATCTACCAAAAATTATGAGGACAAGACCAAACATCAGGGATTTAAACATTTAAACTCAAGTTATTTTTTGTGCTCTGAATGGTAGTGACAGAAATTTGATAAATGTAAATCATCAAATAATTTTTACAAAATGAGGTCCAAGTAGAGTATGAAGAAAATCCAGCCAAGTAGAGTATGAAGAAAATCCAGCTGAAATGTCTCGCCTAGTTGGCCTAAAATACAGTGCAAGCATTACTCTTGAAATTCATCCAACAGTAGCGTTTCTCACTTGGGTCATTTTTTAATCAAAGGATAGCTTTTTATGACACAGTAGGTCATTTGGGATACAGATACCCAAGGTGACTGAAATAATAGTCATTTGGACAAATGGACAATGGGAATACGAAATCAAAAGGCGACTTTTAAGCATTGACTTTAATTAATGTAAGTGAGGGAAACAAATCTAAGTTGTTTTTAAGGTTATTGCTTTGAGTTTGTTCACTTAAAAGTTAATACTGCATGTAAGACTTAAAAGTAGTTAATATCGAAAGTCCATATATCTATTTTTGCCAAGGCAAATATCGCAGAACTCTCTCGGTGTCAATACCCATTTCTCTGCGAACATGTATAAGCGCCAACGAAGATAGCCTGTCCTGTACCATGGTTACACAGAGATGAATTTTCCGTTGTCCTAATGCACATAATGACCGTTCAGTTGTTGATGTTGTTATTGGCATTGTAACTAGTTATCAAAGGTACCAGGATTATAATTAGGATTGACAATATTGCAAATATTGAAGTATAAAGTTCCTTATTAGTCACAGGTAGAGACGACAAAAGAGATTTTGACTTTTATGTTACATCTGGACCCGACCAGCTTCGCTGCAAAATATCAATTTTAAAATAATTTTTTTCTGTGAAAAAAAATAATTTTGGTGAAAAAAATGTGCAAGCAAACGATTTTTTGGAGTAATAATTGGACAGATCAAATTTTATAAGAAAAGCCTTCAGACCCCTTCCCACTTTACAACCAACTTTGAAATAGTGTGAACTATATTATATACTCATTTCAAGGCTTGAACTTCATGACATCTTCTTCTATTATATAAAGTAATTCTAGCTATAGCAAGAACAGCAGCCTTTCTAAATACCTTGTATGAATCACCTGCAAGTCCAATTTAAACTTAAATTTAAAATTTAAATGAAACTCCGTTAATTATCTGATTATCGATGTTTTGACTACCCCTTATTAAGTTCAGCTTATGTCCATTTTTTTTTTTTTTTTTAAATGTGTGTATATAGGGGGCGAAGTTATCTTACACTATCAGCTAAGTGTAATTTTTGATGCATGTTCATGGTCATAAAACACTTCTCTATATAATGTTTCGAAGTTTTCAACAAACTTGAAAAGCATTACCTCTGCCCTAATTAGGTCTTCATCAGTAGATCCCTCTTTCAGTAGGATGTATATGGCACTAACACAGTTCATGTAATGATGGAATCTCGTGTTGTCCAGAATTCCAAAGAGAACAGTAACACCATAAAACAACAGGAATGATCTGTACTCAGATGCTTTCCCATATTTTAAGTCATTTTGAATTGATCTAGGTAGGCGAGTTATTGACATTGTAGGTTTGATTTTTCTAAGCCTATTGTCTACTTCTGTGACAGAATTTGTAAAGTTGAAGGGTTTACCATTAAACTCCGGTAAAAACCATAATCGTATCAAACGTTTTTGTGTACCAAGTAATAAACCATGCATATAGTCTATCGTTATGCCTTTGATTATGTCAAATTTTGGAAAAGTAATAATCTTGATGGCCCCTTTATTCCAGGACTATTTACTGTGTTGTTTTTTTTTGTCCCCTACTGCAGTGGGGTATAGAAATATGGTCACTTGGTCTTCTCCCGACCGGCAGTAAAACGCTTGCCGAAGTGGGGCGTCCGTTTGGCTGTGCGGGATGTATCAAGTTCGCAGTCACGTCCGGTCAGAAAGAGGACGTTCAATCAATCTACCTACTGTATTTATTGTGAACTTGTTCTCGTTCTGAATATGCATGAAATATTTGCCACTGGACGTTAAGCAACCGACAATCAATCAATCAATCCCCTACTGCAGTGATTGAATCTCTAATGATACATTCCCTCGTTCTAGCAGGCCATTTTGGAGATTCTGTTTGAAAAGGATAAGCACGAGTGTGACCTTTTCCTCTACTGACTGTTTCACCTTTCTGTTTACATCTCCAACATGAATACGATCCATTGAATTGTACGCAATTGCATAGAAAACTCTTGGCCGGTAAATCAGCAGTAATTGCCAATAAATATGCTTTACACATAAAACTGCCTCTTTCTGATTATTTATAAATAACACCTTCACTGAAGATATTCAAAGATTCATTAAGGGGTTTTCGGAAGGTGCTCATAGATCGTTTACTTGGTCCAAACCATAAGCCTGCAAGAAGCATGTTTTCAGTTTTCGTTCTTTCCTTGAAAGGGTATTATTTATTGCTAGATACAAAGGCCAAATTGCAACTTGACAACTTTTAAAAACAGGCGCTCCATCTGTATTTAGTAAAAATGAAAGATTGTCACCTGAGTTGAAAGGACCGTCATTGACACAGTATGATTTATACAGCTCACCATCATAGATATCCATGTATGCAGTAGGATTTCTTTGGAATCTGTGTTGCAATTTCGAATAAAATGATTCCTGAGAAAAGAAATTTTGTATCTGTTTATCCAGTGATATTTTCAGAAAATACGATTTATTTGAATTTGTCAGTACTTTGTTGCACATTTTGTTCGGACACATTGCAACTGCATAGTCTTCTAAAAAAAAGTAGACAATTTGAACAATTAAAATGTTTAATAAGATGATTTTTAAGATTGCGGAAATACTTCTTAAAAGAGTGTTGTGCACGGTAATGCTAATCAAATAACTTAAAATTTGTTCAATAATTTCTCCTACTATGTTGTTTTGTGAGAACAATAAAGCAACTAACAACAAAAATGCCCCTAATGTAATATTCACACCATCATATAAAGGGATATCATCATCTTCATTTAATATGTCATCATTATCGTTCATAGTGCAATCTGTATCACTTGTGCTGTCTTCATCAATGCATTTATCATAATTACCTGATTTACCAAACCTTCATAATTGCAACGGAAAACTGTATAAATCATTTGTAACAAGAGAAACCAGGGAGATGGCAAATGAAAATGCCCTTGTGCTATTCATTAACAACAATGGTGAAGCAAGTTTTACAATTTTATGTAGTTATTTCTTTTGCATTTTTGAAATAATTTCTTTAAACCTGACATATGAAAAGTACAAAAAAAATCAAACCTAGCATTTTGAACCCCATTAGCAAACCAGATGGTCTGAAGAATAAGAACTGCCTGTTCCTCATATGTCAAATGTTATTTTTCTCAATGTATAAATTTAGTGACATGCTTTAATTAGGTGAATCATTGCAATCACTACAACTGCTAAGATTGACACTATGAATATATACATAATGTGTAACTTGCAGCAAAATAACCAATTTAATTGCTATTTCAAAGCTATAGATGAAATGGTATTTGTGCGATCCTCATGTTATTTTAAGTGCCACTATTAAATAAGGTTTTTATGTCATTTCTGTTAAAGGGAGATAATATGGACATTTTGTTAACATTTTTATGAATTTCGTTAAATATCTGGATGCATCCATCTTTACTGCTGAAGCAGAAGCAATAATTTTGGCTTTTTTACGTTTCAGCCAATAAGTATGTATGTATGTGTATATATAAACAATGTCTTTTCCATTCTCTATTTAGTATATATTATACTAGTATACAATATTTATCAAAATATTTTAATATTCAGAAAAGATATATGTCTACAATGTGTATTAATGAAATTAATCTGTAATTAACATACTTTTAATTCTAGAAATGTAGGAGTTATAGACTTGTATGCTTATATAAAGTGCAAACTGCTTATATTTTTCACTCTTTTAACCTGTAAAAGCATCTCCTAAAACATACTGTTGTAAAAATCCTAAGCACTGATTATATTTTCTAGGATTATCTAGATTGAAAACATAATAACATGCCATTAAAATAGTAATATTGCTTTATCAAAAGGTGTTAAATTTTAATAAAAAAAATGTGTCAATAAAGCGGTTTTAGTTACTGGTAAATTAAATACAATTATCCAATTCTACAAGTATGGCAAATTTAGGTATCATCTAATACAATAATTAAACTCATCTTGAGTTGGGGGCCTGGGTGGTTCTATAGGTGCCACATCATCTGGAGTTGGAGGCATTGGTGGTTCTATAGATGCCACATCATCTTGAGTAGGAGGCATTGGTGGTTCTATAGATGCCACATCATCTGGAGTAGGAGGCATTGGTGGTTCGATTTGTGGATAACTCATCTCGTCTTCTTTAGGGGACGACCATTTGATATTCTAAAAGGGGGGGATTTTGGTCTCTAGTGGACAGTTGTCTCATAGGCAATCATACCACATCTTTTTAATAGTTGAAAATTGTATTCATCAGGAGATCTCAACATTGTTCCAGAATATCACAACCGATATCAGAAAGTCTCAAAATGACATACTTGGTAACATATTTAGATTAATGAAATTATATAAGTAAAGAAAAAGAACAAATCGTAACTTTATGTTTAATTTTTTTTTTAAATTTATGATATATATACTAGTTTATTTTTATTATCAATGATATCACTGTATTTTTGTCAATAGCTGACTGCGCTGGCCACAATTACCTGCTGATGAAATGTCATTACGATGTCATTTTAATCCGTGTTATACACGAGAAAATTGTAATTCCAATATATATGGCATGACTTTTCCCCTGTTTAACAAAAAATAAAACGCATTGATTTTCAGTAAATAGACGAAAAGTCGACCTACCCTGTGTTTATTTTGAATATTTTTAACCAGAAAAGCTCAACAGGAAGTGCCACAATATTTGTTTCCGTCTCAATATTTGGTTGACATTAGATAGTTTACCAGGGGTGATCAACTTCTGATCTGACGCATTATAAGTCTTACAAATCCAATCTTGAACATTTATAATTATCTAAATTCTTTCTTTATTGTAGAAATAGTTATCAAAGGTACCAGGATTATAGTGTAGTACGCCAGACGCTTGTCTATACAAGACTAACCAGTGACGCTCATACCAAAATCTTTATAAAGCCAAACAAGTAAAAAGTTTTAGAACATTGAGGATCCAAAATTCCAAAAAGTTGTGCCAAATACGGCTGAAAAAAGTTTTAAAAATTCAAATGTGACGTCACTGTTTGCGGTAAACTAGCTCTGGCTAACTCGGCTGTGTATTTTTATGCGCGGCTATCTATTAAGTTATTTAATGTGATGTACTAAGTATCCGTTTTTATTCTGTAGTAAGTCCCCACTTCAGTTATATCATGTATATCTATTAATACTCAAATTATTATTTGCCATCTTCAGTTCTATTCATGGATGTCCTATAAAACATTTCGCTACAGACACAAGTCAAGCCAATGCGGTTCGAGTGAAAGATGTTCAGTATTTATGCACTTTGAATTGTGGAACAAATGTGACACATCAAACCCTTGATAGTTGATTTTTTGTGCTTAATATACCCCAAGGGTGACTGGGGTATAGAAATATGGTCACTTGGTCTTCTCCCGACCGGCAGTAAAACGCTTGCTGAAGTGGGGCGTCCGTTTGGCTGTGCGGGATGTATCAAGTTCGCAGTCACGTCCATCAGAAGGGGACGTTAAATCCGATGCCTCGTGTAAAGAGAGTGCCACGCTCTTTGCACGTTAAGAACCCTTGCAACAACTTTTTGAGGGGTCCGTAGGTGGCCTGTTGCAAGGCAAAATGTCTGTCCCTATCCAATATACCCTCATTTTCCAGTGGCAGTCCAAATTTCCCCGACCATCATCCTAGATGGCCTCTATTACAACAACCTACCTATTGTATTTATTGTGAACTTGTTCTCGTCCTGAATATGCATGAAATATTTGCCACTGGACGTTAAGCAACCATTAATCAATCAATCAATCAATTTGTGCTTAATCATGTAGGCAAGTCTGTGAGCATGTATTTTTGTCCATCCACGTTCTCAACGCTAATGGCGGACACACAATCTACTGACGGTTATGGCTTTATCAATGATCAGTGAATAAACTGAAATGATGAGAATTTGTTAAATAACAAGGGTACTTATACTCCCATTTAATAAATAAAAATGTACCCTTTATACTTACGTTATGTTTGCCTTAATTTACTTATTCCCGGCGTATTTTCCTTTTGAAATCTGACACTTTGTTGTCAAAGTATTTTTCAATAAAAGGGGGCGAATGTTGCCTTTGCAATTCTTGCATATAAAGGTAGTTCATCCAAGGAAAATCTTCTTAGGTCTCTTGTAAGAGTTGCTGCATGATGTCTTCTTTTACGTTTTGCCTCGATTTTTTCACGTGCTTCTGGGATTATATTAATCCCCTCTTCATCGAATACCTCGTCTAGACTTCCTATGCCGAAGCTGATAGGGATAAATAATTCTATATATAGGAGGAGAAAGTTGTGAAGAAGGAATTTCGTCGTCCATTATGTCCAAATCTAATCTTGTGTTATTCAAATTGTTACTTCCAAACTGTATTGCGTTTAAAAGAAGAATGAGGTTTTCTGGTGTATTTTGCTGTAATTTTGGTTTCCGTTTGGGTGTTCGTGTTATGAAAAGTATCTTTTCATCTTGTGATAGTTTGATCCCCCAAGTGGTAAATACTCCATAAAAACTTGCATTCGTAAAGGTGTATTATAGATTTGTATCGAGCCTTTATTCCAAGTTGTGTTGGCTCTTTGTAATTGTTTAAAGCCTTCCTGCTAATTAGAAAATCAATGTAGATAGATGTTTTTTGTGTTCTGTTAAAGTGTTCCTTTTAAAATAGTTATACGATGATGACTGATGTACATACACATTGCCTGTGTAACAGGTCACGTTTGTTGGTTTTTTTTCGGCCTGATAATTTTTGTGCAGAGAAATATTCCTTGGACTTGAAAAATACACTCGTATAATCAATTTCCACACTGTTTTAGTTAGTTATGCTTGAAGCTATTGACTTGATTTCACTATTTGTTTAGACAACAATTTAAAAAACAAGTAATTTTTTTCTTCAGTTTGATGAAATTTCATCTGGAAGAAGACCATGTATTCCCATAAACGACTCTCATAATGTATTTATTGTTTTACTTGTTCCCGTCCTGAACATGCCAATCACCCAAAAAGTGACTGGGGTATAGAAATATGATATGGTCACCTGGTCTTCTCCCGACCGGCAGTTAAACGCTTGCTGAAGTGGGGCGTCCGTTTGGCTGTGTGGGATGTATCAAATTCGCATTCACGGCCGGTCAGAAGGGGACTTTAAATCCGATGCCTCGTGTAAAGAGAGTGCCACGCTCTTTGCACGTTAAGAACCGTTGCAACAACTCTTTGAGGGGTCCGTAGGTGGCCTGTTGCAAGGCAAAATTTCTGTCCCTATCCAATATACCCTCGTTTTCGAGTGGCAGTCCAAATTTCCCCGACCACCATCCCATATGGCCTCTATTTATCAACCTACCTATTGTATTTATTGTGAACTTGTTCTCGTCCTGAATATGCATGAAATATTTGCCACTGGACGTTAAGCAATCAATCAATCAATGAACATGCTAATTTTGTGCAGAGAAATAGTCCATTATACCTTCTTTTTCATTAGGCAGTTCAAATGTCCCCAACCATCATCCGGGTGGCCTCTATTATATCGGATATGTTCCTTACGTCGTAACTATAATCCCCTTCCCTTTCATGAATGTGACCTACCGACTTTGACTATTTACCGGATTGTTGTCACATAAGCAACACGACGGGTGCCACATGAGGAACAGGATCTGCTTAACCTTCCGGAGCACCTAAGATCACCCCTAGTTTTTTAGTGGGGTTCGTGTTGTGTCATGTGTACTATTGTTTGTTTGTCTTTTTCATTTTTAGCCATGGCGTTGTCAGTTTATTTTCGATTTATGAGAAACCCCCAAGGGTGACTGGGGTATAGAAATATGGTCACTTAGTCTTCTCCCGACCGGCAGTAAAACGCTTGCCGAAGTGGGGCGTCCGTTCGGCTGTGCGGGATGTATCAAGTTTGCAGTCACGTCCGGTCAGAATGGGGACGTTAAATCCGATGCCTCGTGTAAAGAGAGTGCCACGTAGGTTGCCCGTTGCAAGGCAAAATTTCTGTCCCTATCCAAAATACCCTCATTTTCCAGTGGCAGTCAAAATTTCGCCAACCATCATCCCAGATGACCTCTATCGTATCAACCTACCTATTGTATTTATTGTTAACTTGTTCTCGTCCTGAATATGCATGAAATATTTGCCACTGGACGTTAAGCAACAAACAATCAATCGATTTATGAGTTTGAATGTCCCTTTTTTATCTTTCGTCCCTCTTTTATAACAAAACCTACATTTTTTTTGTTAACTGTTTCCTGTCCTGAACATGCTAGTTTTGTGCAGAGAAATAGCCCTTGGTCTTTAGAAATGAATGTTGAAGTTTGAATAAGTTGTAAAACGGCTTTATGATAGTATAAGCATTTTGCACATACTTTCTAGTGAGTAGTGTCTTTTGTACTCTGTTATTCATATGACCTAATTTGATCATGTTGTTTATCAAATTTTGATTATAGCCTAATAAACGAATGTAGGACAGAAAGTCACAGGACAAAAAGTCAAGGACATTAAGTCACAGGACAAAAAGTCACAATTCATTTTTTCTGATTATTTTCTTTGAATACAAACCGCTTATTTCTACAAAAATATTTTTGTATTTTTCTTGAACAATTGTATATAAACCAACTCCTTTTAACAAAATTTATCAAAAAAATATCAAAGATGATCAAATAATTGTTAAAAAAACAAAATGTCAAAGTGGTTTGGCACTTAAATGGCTTCATGGTGCCAAGAAATATATCTTTTGCCTGATTAAAATTAAATAAATCTTGATTTTTCAAGTATAATGACACATTTCCTAAACTTTAATATGAATATATGTATTAAAAAGTAAATATTTCAAAATATTTCTCTTATATATTCAAACAATTGTCAACAAATTATTTGTGACTTTTTGTCCTATCAAATTTGTGACTTTATGTCCTGTGACTTTTTGTCCTGTGACTTTCTTTCCGTTTACCGACAAGACGAATATAGGACAGAAAATCAGACAATAAGTCTACTATTTTTTTCTGATTATTTTCTCTGAAGAAAAACCGCTTATTCTTACAAAAACATTTTTGCACTTTCTTGTACTATTGTATTTAAACCAACTTTGTATAAATAAATTATCAAAAAAATATTAAAGATGATCAAATAATTGTATAAAAACAAAAAGTCAAAGTGGCTTGGCACTTAAGTGGCTTCATGGTGCCAATTCATTGGATCAGTTACGACTCAGTCCTTACAGTGGAAAGTATTAGTAAATAAAATACATGTCTTTACATACCTAAACTTTATCGACAAATATTTGCAAATATAACACAAACATTTGACAGCATTTACTTTGGCTGTAAATGTTTTATAAACCGCGGTCTCTCAAAACTTTGCATACGTCTGTAAAGATATGTTGTAAATATCGATATTTATCAAAATATTTATGATAATTGAAAGTATAAGTAAATAAAGTGCACTCCTTTACATACATAAACGATATCGACAAACGTTTTCAAATATAAAACAAACAGTTGACAGCATTTACATCGGTTGTAAATGTTTTATAAGCCGTGGTCTCTCAAAACTTTGCATACTCTGTAAAGATATGTTGCAAATATCGATCTTTATCAAAATAACTATAATACTGGAAAGTATTAGTAAATAAAATACATTTCTTTACATGAATGAACGATATCGAAAAACGTTTGCAAATATAACATAAACATTTGACAGCATTTTCATTGGATGTAAATGTTTTATAAAGCACGGTCTCTCAAAACTGCCCACATCTCTGTAAAACATTTATGTAAATTTTAAACTTTGCATATATCTCCTATCCTGAAAGGTGCATGCAAATCTAAGACATATCATTACATATCTTTAGAATGTGAATAAAGATATGGAAATAAAATAATTATCTTTAGCATATCTTTGAGAACGTCCTAAATAATGCCAAAGGAATAATGCATTTACATATACATTAGTAGGTCCGCAAATATATCTGGCAGAAAAGTTGTTACATTTGTCAAACATTTACATGATTGCCCAAATTGTTGTAAATCTGCCTTTTCGTGTAGTGAGAGCCGGTTATTTGTAAAGTGTGCACCACATTTTTGATGTGATTTCGAATAGACAGAAATAATATTATAGGTACGTCACATCCGGTTGTATACGAAAGTAGGTCTAAAATATTCCCTGGACTTTGACGGTTGTATAAAATTTACCCTGCATTTCAATGCACTTAAATTTTTCTGAGTCATAAACATGTATGTTGGGTGTCTAAAAGCATCATTCCTTTTGATTTGATGGTCTTATAACATTTTTTGCAAAGTTAAGGTTACATAGTTACCAAAGCAGGTAACCAGTAAATAACAGTGTAAAAACTGGGTTGTTTACTTCCGGTGATCGTTACTTTCTTACATGCAATGAAAGGTTATGTGAAATTTTCTCTGTAGTTCTGGAAAGGATTAAACTTTATACATGCAAAGTATTTCGTTGGTTGAAATAAAGGTAAATATTGTACATTTTTTTTTAAAGTGCTAATTTAACAAAGACTAATAGGGGAAAATCAATGGTGGTGTTACACCTATAGTTATTTCTTATAATTTAATTCTAACTTTCATTTTAAACCAGAGAAAAACATGACCAAACATTGATGACGTGATGGTCACATGACTAAATAAAGTATATGAGCTGATAGAAAACAACTTCAGCCAATCAGAAGAAAAGTTGCCTCAAAAATTTCATTTTTGAAGGAAAGTACATTATCTGTAAAGAGGCAAGAAAGATGAACAAGTTCAAGGTCCTTTTTTTGTATTTTTTAAGTTTGTACAAAACACATCATTACAAAAACACGTGTAGATCTAGATTCAGTTTTAGTGTGTTGCCCATAGGACTGTACTGTGTTTAAAGACTTCACAGTAGTAATAATTTTAAATAAATACATTCTACTTGAGATAAACTTCAGACATACCATAAATAATCTGAATTTGGTAAGGGTGTTATAATGCTGGTTTGGCCTCATACTTGGAATTAGCAACACATGATATGCTCCGCCCCTGGCGTTCCTGATCACTGTATAGCAGTCTTAGTAATACCTTTGCACATTTGCTGAAGTTTTTCACTTTGGAAACCTTGGCTTCTAGGATTTCCTGAATTTAAAAAAAAAATTGGTTTGTAGATTTTACTTTACTGAACATATTTGCTATTTACAGCTCATCTTTATCATTTAAACTATTCAAGATAATAACCAAACACTGCAAAATTTCCTTAGAATTACCAATTTAGTGGCAGCAACCCAACAATGGGTAATTAGATTTATCTGAACATTTCATGGCTGATGGAACTTTACCTAATGAACACTTTAACCCCATGTCAGATTTGCTCTTAACTGCTTTGGTTTTTAATATATAATCAAAAAAAATGCATTTTACCCCTATGTTCTATTTTTAGCCATGGTGGCCATGTTTTTTGACGGGAAAAAAACACAAACTATAATCTAGACACCCTACGGGACATTCAGCTAAAGTTTAGTTGGAATTGGTTCAGTAGTTTCAGAGAAGAAGATGTTTGAAATAGTGTACACCAGACGGATGACGACGACGGGCGCCAAATGATGGCTAGATATAACGCGTTTACTTTAATAACCCACAAAATATTGATGACATAACATACAACAATGTAATTTTATTCATTTAACCTTGATTTGATATTTGGTCATACATAACGCATATTTATTTATCTGATGTAAAAAATATTATTAAACCAATGACAGGTCTGTTTTTTACTGTCAATATAATTACCTATAGAATATGGTCGATTTCTAAAATTATCAAAAAAGGTATAAAATTTTTAGACAAATGTAGAAAAAATATTATTAAACCAATGACAGCTCTGTTTATACTGTCAATAAAATTCTCTATAGAATATGGACGATTTAAAAATTATCTAAAAAGGTATCAAATTTAAAGGCAAATGTAGGAAAAATATTATTAAACCAATGACAGGTCTGTTTTTACTGTCAATATAATTACCTATAGAATATAGTCGATTTCTAAAATGATCAAAAAAAGGTATCAAATTTATAGGCAAATGTAGAAAAATATTATTAAAACCAATGACAGGTCTGTTTTTACTGTCAATATAATTCTCTGTAGAGAATGGTCGATTTCTAAAACTATCAAAAAAGGTATAAAATTTATAGACAAATGTAGAAAACATATTATTAAACCAATGACAAGTCTGTTTTTAATGTCAATATAAATATGTATAGAATACGGTCAATTTCTTAAACTATCTAAACAGGTTATCATATTTAGAGGCAAATGTAGAAAAAAATGTTATTAAACCAATGACAGGTCTGTTTTTACTGTCAATATAATTCTCTATAGAATATGATCGATTTCTAAAATTATAAAAAAGGTATAAAATTTTAAGGCAAATGTATAAAAAATATTATTAAACCAATGACAGGTCTGTTTTAACTGTCAATAAAATTCTCTATAGAATATGGTTCATTTCTAAAACTATCTAAAAAGGTTATCATATTTAGCGGCAAAGGTAGAAAAAATGTTATTAAACCAATGACAGGTCTGTTTTTCCTGTCAATATAATTACCTATAGAATATGGTCGATTTCTAAAATTATCTAAAAAGGTATCAAATTTAAAGGCAAATGTAGAAAAAATATTATTAAACCAATGACAGGTCTGTTTTTACTGTCAATATGAATACCTATAGAATATGGTCGATTTCTAAAATTATCAAAAAAGTTATCAAATTTATAGGCAAATGTAGAAAAAATATTATTAAACCAGTGACAGGTCTGTTTTTCCTGTCAATATAATTACCTATAGAATATGGTCGATTTCTAAAATTATCAAAAAAGGTATCAAATTTATAGGCAAATGTAGAAAAAATATTATTAAACCAATGACAGGTCTGTTTTTACTGTCAATATAATTCTCTGTAGAGAATGTTCGATTTCTAAAACTATAAAAAAAAAAGGTATAAAATTTATCGGCAAATGTAGAAAAAATATTATTAAACCAATGACAAGTCTGTTTTTATTGTCACTATAATTATGTATAGAATACGGTCAATTTCTAAAACTATCTAAAAAGGTTATCATATTTACAGGCAAATGTAGAAAAAATATCATTAAACCAATGACAGGTCTGTTTTTTCTGTCAATATAATTACCTATAGAATATGGTCGATTTCTAAAATTATCAAAAAAGGTATAAATTTTTAGGAAAATGTAGAAACAATATTATTAAACCAATGACAGGTCTGATTTTACTGTCAATTGAATTCTCTATAGAATATGGTCGATTTAAAAAATTATCAAATTGATAGGGAAATGTAGAAAAAATATTATTAAACCAATGACAGGTCTGTTTTTCCTGTCAATATAATTACCTATAGAATATGGTCGATTTCTATAATTATCCAAAAAGGTATCAAATTTAAAGACTAATGTAGAAAAAATATTATTAAACCAATGATTGGACTGTTTTTACTGTCAATATAATTACCTATAGAATATGGTCGATTCCTAAAATTATCAAAAAAGGCAGAAAATTTTTAGGCAAATGTAGAAAAAATATTATTATACCAATGACAGGTCTGATTTTACTGTCAATAAAATTACCTATAGAATATGTTCGATTTTTAAAATTATCAAAGAAACAGAAAATTTTTAGGCAAATGTAGAAAAAATATTATTAAACCAATGACAGGTCTGTTTTTACTGTCAATATAATTACCTATAGAATATGGTCGATTTCTAAAACTATTCAAAAAGGTATCAAATTTAAAGGCAAATGTAGAAAAAATATTATTCAACCAATGACAGGTCTGTTTTTACTGTCAATAGAATTCTCTATAGAATATGGTCGATTTCAAAAATAATCAAATTGATAGGGAAATGTAGAAAAAATATTATTAAACCAGTGACAGGTCTGTTTTCACTGTCAATATAATTATCTATAAAATATAGTCGATTTCTAAAATTATCAAAAAAGTTATTAAATTTATAGGCAAATGTAGAAAAGAAAAAATATTATTAAACCAATGACAGGTCTGTTTTTACTGTCAATATAAATACCTATAGAATATGGTCGATTTCTAAAATTATCAAAAAGTTATCAAATTTATATGCAAATGTAGAAAAAATATTATTAAACCAATGACTGGACTGTTTTTACTGTCAATATAATTACCTATAGAATATGGTCGTTTCCTAAAATTATCAAAAAAGGCAGAAAATTTTTAGGCAAATGTAGAAAAAATATTATTAAACCAATGACAGGTCTGTTTTTACTGTCAATATAATTACTATAGAATATGGTCGATTTCTAAAATTATCAAAAAAGTTATCAAATTTATAGGAAAATGTAGAAAAAATATTATTAAACCAATGACAGGTCTGTTTTTCCTGTCAATATAATTACCTGTAGAATATGGTCGATTTCTAAAACTATCTAAAAAGGTATTAAATTTAAAGGCAAATGTAGAAAAAATATTATTAAACCAATGACAGGTCTGTTTTTACTGTCAATATAATTACCTATAGAATATGGTCAATTTCTAAAATTATCAAAAAGGTATCAAAATTATAGGCAAATGTAGAAAAAATATTATTAAACCAATGACAGGTCTGTTTTTACTGTTAATATAATTCTCTGTACAGAATGTTCGATTGCTAAAACTATAAAAAAAGAAAAAGGTATAAAATTTATCGGCAAATGTAGAAAAAATATTATTAAACCAATGACAAGTCTGTTTTTATTGTCAATATAATTATGTAAAGAATACGGTCAATTTCTAAAACTATCTAAAAAGGTTATCATATTTGCAGGCAAATGTAGACAACATATTATTATTAAACCAATGACAGGTCTGTTTTTTCTGTCAATATAATTACCTATAGAATATGGTCGATTTCTAAAATTATCAGAAAAGGTATAAAATTTTTAGGCAAATGTAGAAAAAATATTATTAAACCAATGACAGGTCTGTTTTTACTGTCAAAAGAATTCTCTATCGAATATGGTCGATTTCAAAAATTATCAAATTGATAGGGAAATGTAGAAAAAATATTATTAAACCAGTGACAGGTCTGTTTTCACTGTCAATATAATTATCTATAGAATATGGTCGATTTCTAAAATTATCAAAAAAGTTATCAAATTTATAGGCAAATGTAGAAAAAATATTATTAAACCAATGACAGGTCTGTATTTCCTGTCAATATAATTACCTATAGAATATGGTCGATTTCTGAAATAATCTAAAAAAAGTATCAAATTTAAAGGCAAATGTAGAAAAAATATTATTAAACCAATGACAGGTCTGTTTTCACTGTCAATATAATTACCTATAGAATATGGTCGATTTCTAAAATTATCAAAATGATATCAAATTTATTGCATTTGTAGAAAAAATATTATTAAACCAATGACAGGTCTGTTTTTACTGTCAATATAATTCTCTGTAGAATATGGTCGATTTCAAAAATTATCAAAAAAGTAATCAAATTTATAGGCAAATCTAGAAAAAATATTTTTAAACCAATGACAGGTCGGTTTTTACTGTCAATATAATTCTCTATAGAATATGGTCGATTTCTAAAATTATCCAAAAAGGTATAAAATTTATCGGCAAATGTAGAAAAAATATTATTAAACCAATTACAATACATAATTTATTGTCAATATAATTATGTATAGAATACGGTCAATTTCTAAAACTATCTAAAAAGGTTATCATATTTAGAGGCAAATGTAGAAAAAATATTATTAAACCAATGACAGGTCTGTTTTTTCTGTCAATATAATTACCTATAGAATATGGTCGATTTCTAAAATTATCAAAAAAGGTATAAAATTTTTAGGCAAATGTAGAAAAAATATTATTAAACCAATGACAGGTCTGTTTTTCCTGTCAATATAATTACCTATAGAATATGGTCGATTTCTAAAATTATCAAAAAAGGTATCAAATTTATAGGCAAATGTAGAAAAAATATTATAAAACCAATGACAGGTCTGTTTTTACTGTCAATATAATTCTCTGTAGAGAATGTTCGATTTGTAAAACTATAAAAAAGAAAAAGGTATAAAATTTATCGGCAAATGTAGAAAAAATATTATTAAACCAATGACAAGTCTGTTTTTATTGTCAATATAATTATGTATAGAATACGGTCAATTTCTAAAACTATCTAAAAAGGTTATCATATTTACAGGCAAATATAGAAAAAATATTATTAAACCAATGACAGGTCTGTTTTTTCTGTCAATATAATTACCTATAGAATATGGTCGATTTCTAAAATTATCAAAAAAGGTATAAATTTTTAGGCAAATGTAGAAACAATATTATTAAACCAATGACAGGTCTGTTTTTACTGTCAATAGAATTCTCTATAGAATATGGTCGATTTAAAAAATTATCAAATTGATAGGGAAATGTAGAAAAAATATTATTAAACCAATGACAGGTCTGTTTTTCCTGTCAATATAATTACCTATAGAATATGGTCGATTTCTATAATTATCTATAAAGGTATCAAATTTAAAGACAAATGTAGAAGGTCTTTCCTGTAAAAGTGATGTTTTCGTATTGTACTTTGTACGACCTTTCGTTTGATATACGACAAGCATACCTTCTGAAACTTTTCGCTGTTTACACTAAATAACCTCATCCGCCTACATTTTTGAGATCGGAATTTTGATATATGGAACAGAGTAGATGAGCTTTCATTTGATATGCGATAACACCATGTTCTAGAAAGTTTGATTTTTGCACTTAATAACCCTATCCAACTAATTTTTGGAGGTCGGGAATTTGATATTTCAAATGTACACATCATGACCTTTCATTTGATATACAACAACCCTACCTTAAAAGAACATTTATTTTTTGCACTCAATGACCCCATCCAACCCATTTTTGGGAGACGTCAATTTGAAATTTGAAATGTACGCTTTATATTCTTTCATTTGATATGCGACAACTTTACCATCTGAGAAATTTGAATGTTTGCACTAAATGACCCCACCCGTCCCCTGGGATAAAAAGGGGGTTTCAAATTTTCATTTTTAAGTAGAGTTTATCAAGACCTTCAATTTGATATATCAGATGACCCCTTTTGACAAAGTGCAAGTAATGATGCAATATCAACTATATGAAATAGAAGTTATGAAACTTACAAAGTCAATGCAAAACTTGAAATTTTCAAATTGAATTTTTGGCGTTTTTTTTCCATGGAATGTTTTTGGTATTTGTTCAAAGATATAACTATGTCAACCTCTTCAATTTCTAAAACATTTTTAGTGGTAAGCTCTTGTTGATTCAGAAATACATGCCTCCGCACGCAAAACTTCAAACTGCATTATCTCTAAAACGACAATAGATATCTCAAATCTGTTAAATGATAAATGATCTACAGTTGAAGGACAACATTATAGAAAAAGAATTGGGACGATTTCAAAGTTCACCAAGGTCACAATTAATCATCAAATATATGATGCAATACCAAACTTAAGAACCGGAAGTCGTAGAGACATGGGACTAGCACCATTCAACTGAGGACCGCTTAACCTTTCAAATATCACAAGGTCAAGGTCATAGTATAATGTGAAGGTCAAGGTGAAATTTCATTATGATCTGAAATTGACCTCAAATTGAAGGTCTTGAATTACTGATCATCTTTGCAGTTTATAGTAGGTTGATATCTGTTACCTTTAAATAGATATACACAAAATACTATACTTTTAAGAATCATCCCGTTGTAACTTTTGAACAGACGCTCGGACATTTTTTGGCTTATTGTATACAATGTAGAGCTCGTCGAGAGGAACAATTTATACGCTGTATGTATGCAGCAAAGTCTTATCGTTTTCCTAATATGTAAGCTTGAAATTGCAGCGTAATTTTTTTTTGCACTCGGTGACCTTTGAACTTGGGTGCATATTAAAGGTCACATGAATTAAAGATTATTGGTGAAGGTTCCATGTCTCTATGACTTCTGGTTCTCGAAAAAGAACTGTTCAAAAAATATTTATAAATTTTAATTTTAAAGGGAAATAACTCCTTATAAGGCTTAGTAACAAATTAATTGTTTATGTTTATAAACATTGCCATCTGTTCTTGTACATGCTGCCATTAAAATCGATTCTATCTCTAATACTTTTAAAGAAAAATGCAAATAAAAGAAATTGCTTCAAGGGGACATAACTCTCAAAGGGGATGATGAAATCTTACGCAGCCTATTATGGTAATACATCATGATGAGATCTACCTATTGTCCATAATAGGTCATGATATCTTTAAAAACAACGAGGGGGGTCATGTTGAAAAAAATCAATAAAAGGGAGATAACTTCTAAAGGGGATGATGAAATTCTACACAGCCTCGTCTGGTAATACTTCATGATGAGATCTACCGATGGTCCAAATTTGGTCTTGATAACTCCAATAGAAACGAGGGGAGGTCATGTCAACCAAATGCTGGATGAGGAAAGACCTTAATTATTAAACCAATGACTGGACTGTTTTTACTGTCAATATAATTACCTATAGAATATGGGCGATTCCTAAAATTATCAAAAAAGGCAGAAAATATTTAGGCAAATGTAGAAAAAATATTATTAAACCAATGACAGGTCTGTTTTTACTGTCAATATAATTACCTATAGAATATGTTCGATTTCTAAAATTATCAAAGAAGGCATAAAATTTTTAGGCAAATGTAGAAAAAATATTATTAAATTAATGACAGGTCTGTTTTTACTGTCAATATAATTACCTATAGAATATGGTCGATTTCAAAAATTATCAAAAAAGTTATCAAATTTATAGGAAAATGTAGAAAAAATATTATTAAACCAATGACAGGTCTGTTTTTCCGGTCAATATAATTACCTATAGAATATGGTCGATTTCTAAAACTATTCAAAAAGGTATCAAATTTAAAGGCAAATGTAGAAAAAATATTATTAAACCAATGACAGGTCTGTTTTTACTGTCAATATAATTACCTATAGAATATGGTCGATTTCTAAAATTATCAAAAAGGTATCAAATTTATAGGCAAATGTAGAAAAAATATAATTAAACCAATGACAGGTCTGTTTTTACTGTTAATATAATTCTATGTAGAGAATGTTCGATTGCTAAAACTATCAAAAAAGGTATAAAATTTATCGGCAAATGTAGAAAAAATATTATTAAACCAATCACAAGTCTGTTTTTATTGTCAATATAATTATGTATAGAATACGGTCAATTTCTAAAACTATCTAAAAAGGTTATTATATTTACAGGCAAATGTAGACAAAATATTATCAAACCAATGACAGGTCTGTTTTTTCTGTCGATATAATTACCTATAGAATATGGTCGATTTCTAAAATTATCAAAAAAGGTATAAAATTTTTAGGCAAATTTAGAAAAAATATTATTAAGCCAATGACAGGTCTGTTTTTCCTGTCAATATAATTACCTATAAAATATGGTCGATTTCTATTATTATCTAAAAAGGTATCAAATTTCAAGACAAATGTAGAAAAATATTATTAAACCAATAACAGGTCTGTTTTTTCTGTCAATATAATTACCTATAGAATATGGTCGATTTCTAAAATTCTCAAAAAAGGTATAAAATGTTTAGGCAAATGTAGAAAAAATATTATTCAACCAATGGCAGGTCTGTTTTAACTGTCAATAGAATTCTCTATAGAATATGGTCGATTTCTAAAATTATCAAAAAAGTTATCAAATTGATAGGGAAATGTAGAAAAATATTATTAAACCAATGACAGGTCTGTTTTTACTGTCAATATAATTATCTATAGCATATGGTCGATTTCGAAAATTATCTAAAAAGGAATCTAATTTAAAGGCAAATGTAGAAAAAATATTATTAAACCAATGACAGGTCTGTTTTTACTGTCAATATAATTACCTATAGAATATGGTCGATTTCTAAAATTATCAAAAAAGGTATCAAATTTATAGGCAAAAGTAGAAAAAATATTATTAAACCAATGACAGGTCTGTTTTTACTGTCAATATAATACTCTGTAGAGAATGGTCAATTTCTAAAACTATCAAAAAAGGTATAAAATTTATAGGCAAATGTAGAAAAAATATTATTAAACCAATGACAAGTCTGTTTTTATTGTAAACATAATTATGTATAGAATATGGTCGATTTCTAAAATTATCTAAAAAGGTATCAAATTTAAAGGCAAATGTAGAA
>CM034354.1:50029175-50220956 GCA_019925275.1 Mytilus edulis
GGAAGCCATCCAAGGGGCACATGAGCTGGCCAGGGCCAATCTAAAAACGGCACAAGAACGCCTCAAAAGGAATCACGATCTCAAGGTGGTAGTCAAAAGGTTTAAAGTTGGGGATCTAGTGTATCAATTGGATACGGCCACCATCAAGGGAAAATGTCGAAAATTGACACCATCCTGGAAAGGCCCCGGGGTGGTGGTGGAAAGTCTCACCCCATACCTTTACAAGGTCAAAAACAGCAATGGTAGTGGCCCATCATGACCGGATTAAGTTGTGTAAGGATAGGGAAGTCCCAAATTGGTGTAAAAAACTACAAGCCCAAGTAATAAGTAGAAATTGGAAGCAAATAGAGGAGTTGGAACCCAAGGGAAAAAAGGGTAAGAACATTATTTGTTCATGCCGGGGACCAGATGATGGGGGTCTCATGATCAGGTATGACGAGTGCAGGGAATGGTTCCATGGACGATGTGTGAACATCACTCTTGGGGAGGCTGACAGAGTGGACGCCTATCAGTGTCCAGGATGTTCGGTCTTCACGGGAGTGCACGTGTCTAGGATCTCCCTGCAGTCTATGGTAAATTTATTTCAGATGAACAATAAACAGAACATGCAGGACAAGACCCCAGGATATGAAAGCCAGACATCCTCTCCAATGCAGTCCTCCGTCACAGAAGTGGTGGAGGAACTGGTGGTTTGTGTACCAGAGGAGGAGCTGAGGCAGCTAAACCCTGAGGTACAGGGGAGCCCGGGGACTTCGTTAGAGGTAGGTGGGGATCAGAAAGGGGGTCTGAGGGCGCCACTGAGGGTGAGGCGAAGGGGGAGGTGAAGAGCAAGAAGAGAAAGATATCCAAGCCAAATAAAAGGAGTAGAGGTGCCAAAAAAAAAGGCCATGGCTGCGGCCTCACCTCTCCAGAAAACCTCATCTCAGGGGGTCCAGGGGATGTGTCGAGATCAACACCTCACTATGGAGTGCAGGGTGGATCAATTGGGACTGGACTGTCTTGTCCAGTGTCTGGCTGTGAAGCCCGGGGACCAGGCCTGGCAAGTCCTAGCGGAGCACGTGGCCGAGTTGTGCCGGGACCTGGGAGTTTCCGACCCAGGGTTAGCCCGGGTGCGCCTGCAGTCCTCATGCACTGGAGGGCGCAGGTGGAGTTGATGGCTCTCTTACAGGGGCATCAGCGTCAGGCCTTTCTGGGGAAAGTCAACCTCAGCTCCAGTGAGCATTCTCAGGCGAACTCCTCTGGAAAGCAGGGGAGTCCACCGGCCCTTGGGACAGGTTGGGGTGTTCAGTTCCACGGGACCCTCTCCAAGGTCCATTCCATCCCTCATGTCTCTCCCGTGTTCCAGTCCAAGAAGGTCACTTCCGGGTCTAGGGTCACGAGGCTTATCCTCGTCTGTGGGGGACAGGGATCAAAGCACCCGGGGAATCCCTCAGGAGTAGAGTCCCAATTGTGCAGGGATCTTCCAGAGGCATTCAACAGTCACATGCATCTGGATAGGTCGCTGAGCAAGATAGGACTGCCTTCCCGGACATCTTTGGGTGATTTTCTTAGGGTGCGGTTACACCCACTCAAGCTGGCTGAAGGGGTTGCAGTTTTCTGTGACCAGAAGACTTAGCCCCGGGTGATCCACTGGATTTAAATTCAGTTCTGTCACCTACCTCACCGATATTTGATGAGCTTGATTGTGTCAAAATTTCTACCAAGCAAAAAAAAGCTGTTGAAACCAAATCTTTGCTTCTTCATGCAAAGGAAGAGAAGAAATCCATAAATGAAGAAGTCATAATTTATTTCCAATACTTATTAGCAAAGCACGAACATACTTGAATCTTTGTCAACTATTAAGGCTGGCCAAAGTCGTATAGCTAAAGGAAAGCGTCAATACCTATATTAAAAACATTTCAATCTCGAACTAATTGGATATAACTGTAAGGATTTGTTTAAAAAATATATTGAATTTAACATTCCTCAAACAGTTCTTGCTTTATTATCTGTTGAGCTTTTAAAACCATCGCAATATGTAAATGATTTGGAAGATATAACATCGGATGAACTCCATTCAATCAGAGATCAGAGATTTAGAACAATCACAAATAGAAAAGGATGAAGCTAACGATGATAGTGACTTTGAAATTGATAATGATGTTTAAAATTATATTGATTAGATTTGTTAGGAGACATTTCTAAAATAAACTAATTGCTTTAAGATTTAAACTTTTAAGAAACGCACAAGAGCAATTATCTCCCTTTGTTAAAATCTGACAAGAAAAGTTTTCTACCTGCACATCTTCATTTAAGGTTGTTTTGATGCCAGGCTGTAAAGAAGTTAAACTTAAAGCACATTTTAATATTGTAAACAATAAAGTAATTTGTTTTACTAAAATTAATTTTATTGCAAACCAAATGAAAGCTTTCCACAGAGTCATCTCTTGGTCAAGGTATTTTAACTTCTTCTGTTCAATTGTTCCACAATAGCTATTGTTCTTTGTGTAGTTTATTCAAAATTTCTCTGAGAAATCCATCTCTCGTTGCTTAATTAACCTTAGTAAAAATATGATCGTCTAAGTTAACGAAAATACTTGTAGCTTTACTTGCAGAACTGCATGTCATGATAAATTATAAATGATGTTATAATTCATTGTAAAAAAATGTCTTTTTTAATCTGTTCAATATGACACTAATCAAATCATAAAAACAATGATTTTTGACAAAAAAATTATTATTGTTCCTATTGAAAATTGTGTTTTTTTGTTAACCTATCATCTATAATACTAAAATAACGAGGTCCAATTTTTCAGCCATCATCACGTAAAAACGATGAATCAAAGAATTCAACTTTATAAATAACTTACTCCATTCCAGGCCCTTATAATTAATAATATTACCAGTAATTGATAGGTTCCAGGTCGACGGGTTCAACATGTTCAAACAGAAAGATTTTGAAAACAGAGAAAACTGTGCATCTTTTAATCGGCATGACTTTATCAGATGACAATACCAATACTAAAATAAGGCATACGCATAGTTATATACTTTAATTCAGTCACGGACCCGCAATATCACGGGTGTGTTCTAGTATATAATACATTTAAGCAGGGAATTTATTTTCATATTGTTATTCATTAGTTTTAATTTGTAATACACACAAAAATTTTTTTTTTTAATAGGAACAATGTTTTGATTCTAAAATAAATAAAAAATAAACAGGGCACGGTCATAAAAAATGCAGCTTCTTTTGTAGTGTATTTTTATCAGGACAGCATGAATTGACCTTTATGACCATATAAGCGATGCAAACATAAATATAGATATAAAAACATGTAAATATTTAATGTGAAAAAATTATTAATACACCTATGGCAGGTTTGGTGAACATTCTATATCTATATAATATGATCGATTTAGGGTTTCATCTTATACAATTATCAAAAAAGAGTTTAACTAAAAGTAATAATTATAAAATAGAAGATGTGGTTGTTTTATACTAACATCTGATACCACTATCAGTACATCTTCAAATATTATTTAATGAAATGACCAATTTAAGGTTTCATCAAATACAATTATAAAAAAGTCATCAAAAATTTCAGAATTGGGAATTATTGACTAAATATGAATAAACAAAAATTGAAATGATTCTGTGACTTACGTATGGATTATAAAAGTATTTAGCACATGTGGCGAGTATTAATATATAGAGAAACGTGATGTGTGAAATGTACTTAATTATAGACATATGTATATGCACAGACATGGATTTAAGTATCGATTACAGTACAAATCTTTCTGTAAAAAAATGTTGCATCTGCGACCGACGAGCGGTATTACCTACTCGAAAAAAAGTAAGGTCCGTAAAATAGACATATATAGTTTGTTTTTTATTATATTGCTGTATATATAATTTTTACAGGCATGACAGAAACAGAACGGAAAGAATTTGTGCTATTGTGACATTAAAGAGATGCAACACTGGTGAAACTGTGTTTCCAAACCGGACAGAGTATAGAATATTGAAAACAACACGTTATTAATTTCTTGCGTCCGAAGCGCTTTTCTGGATTTACCTTTATCAGGAACGCTCAAAGCCAAACATTGGAAATCCGAAGATGCATAAGTACCGAAACCGTTGAAGAGCTGTATGTCAAAAATACCTAAAAAATATAGCCAAATTCATCTTAAGCCAACTTTGCCTGAGGGAGTTGAAACCTTAGTTTCTTAATAATTTATAAATTTATAAACGGACAATTCGAGTAAAATTTGTTAAATCATGTCAGTACCGAAATACTGACTACTGGGCTGATACCCTCGGGGACTGATAGTCCACCAGCAGAGGTATCGACCCAGTGATGTAAAATATTGAAAACAACACATTATTAATTTCTTGCGTCCGAAGCGCTTTTCTGGAATTACCTTTATCAGGAACGCTCAAAGCCAAACATTGGAAATCCGAAGATGCATAAGTACCGAAACCGTTGAAGAGCTGTATGTCAAAAATTTCTAAAAAATATAGCCAAATTCATCTAACAAACATTGGAAATCCGAAGATATATAGATGTTGGGACAATGTTGGGGTTTGTGTTAGTACAACTAAAATTTTACTTCATCACTTAGGATATTGAAGTATTTATTATCTTCGCTTGATTTAAAACCATTGCAGATAGAAGAGAGGGGCTTTAAAGATAACCCTTGACTATTCAATTCAATCTTTTGGTTTCATGGCTATTTAAGTTTGCCTAGTCTAGTTGATATGAAATACAAGTTAAATGCCAAAATCAAAGTCTGCCGCAAAGTGAAATAGGTAGTAAGTAATTTACTAATCAATTTTAAGATTTGTCAATTTAAGCTTTTTGAAAAGGACATTTCTCGAGGGTATCACCAGCCCAGTACACGTGTTGACATGAATATCAATAATGTGGTCATTTTAATAAATTTCCTCTACAAAACTTTGAATTATCGAAAAACTAAGGATTTTCTTAATCCCAGGCATGGATTATTAACCGTATTTGGCACAAATTTTTGAAATTTTGGATCCTATATGCTCTTCAACTTTTGTACTTTGGCTTTTTGAATTTTTTTATATGAGCGTCACTGATGAGTCTTATGTAGACGAAACGCGCGTCTTGCGTTTTAAATTATAATCCTGGTACCTTTGATAACTAATTATATAGGTTAAATTGGTGAATGTTACAGAAATATTAATGCTATAATATTAGTTAGATCCAAAAAATTAAGCAAATATGAGTGTAGTGAGTTTAAATAAAAATAATTAACCAGGATATTTTTTTGTAGAAAGGTGCTCGATTAGCGTGGAGTGTGGCTGAAGTTCAGAGTAGGACAATGTAAGTGTTTATATCAAAACTTTGGGAATGGGAAGAAAATTAACCCAAAGAATGTGTTTATCCATGTCGGAACAAAAGATATTCAAAATATTCAAACACAAATCAAATCATATAGGGTGATGACATCGGTGAATAGAAGATTGATGAAGCCGAGCCAATCCTACTTAAACACAGCGATGTAAAGGCGATTCAAATAAGATTTTGTCAGGGACGGGGGCAGGTAACTCCGTAAGGTCGATTGATTGCTTGTTGGTTGCTTAACGTCCAGTGGCAAATATTTCATGCATATTCAGGACGAGAACAAGTTAAAACTAAGTACAATGTAGGTTTTTTACTGACAATCTTTAATTTTTATTTGGGTGAAAGCTAATTAGACAAGCTATAATATATGCTAAGTTGACAAAATGTAAGCAGTTTTTGTTATTTTATATATCAAGCCTCATCAGTGATGCTCAAATTAAGGAATAATATTAAAGTACAAGGTTATGTCTTTTAAACAAGTTTTCATTAATTCATTCTTTTTCAATTTAATAATAGTATATATGTATGTGTTTCAAGGTATAACAATTGGGTTCATGTTCTGATGCAACATGGATCAAAACAATTTCCTGCTGTTGTAATTGTATTGGTTGAATTTTGTTAACATTTGCATGGTTTAGTTTTTTAATTTTCAAATCCTGTAAAAGATAATCTACAGAAATAAATTGTGACTGAGTAAGTGTTATCTCCATAGAGAATATAATACCTACAGTTAAAGTGTTTTTAGCAAAACTGATGGAAATCTTAAGTCAATGCCCTCAAATCATTAAAGGGAAACTTCGCAAAAAAATCAAAAATTGATATTATGTCCATTCTGTATAAAAATGCTCAAATTTATAAATATTAAAGTTGTATTCCGCTAGATAAGAGATCACCATCGATTTTAAATTTTGATTATCAGTTCTCTGCCTTCCGCCATTTTGTTATCTTGTCCAAATAAAAATCACGATATGTCTATAAACCACAAAGAAACAAAACTACAGTAACCGATGTAGTCTTAATTACGTGTCGATATCCTGTCAATCATACGGTTGTTTTATCTGACTAACTAACTTGATACGGAAAATGTTCTTATTTTTTTAAGAACCATATAGTCTGTTATTTTTATTTTTTAAACTGTTAATATTGGAATTAGTTAAAAAGTCAAAGTTCAAATCATAAATAAGTGTTCCGTGAAAATTGTTTTCGAAAATCTAATTCGTTCATAATTCATTAAAGTAATATACTTTATTCAAATAAATTAGGATCTTCGCTCCACTGATCACCCACATGGCTAAAGGTATTACTCCCAAAGGTATTGTGAGGGGTGTAAGGTCCAGGTATTCAAGCGATTTCCTGTCGGGCTTGCAAATTCATGCATCGTTTCACTTCTGTAGGTATTGATCAGTGTACACGGCCGATAACTTATAACTTTGAACTATCAGGTGCATGTATAATATACATCTCTCTCTTGCGTGTCCGAAAGAGATATAATATACTAATCATTACTTAAATCATACGCTTGTTTATAAATAAAATTTCTGGTGTAAAGAATATTATTTATAAAAAAAAAAATGTTACAAAAAAAAAAATGAAGATATACAAATATACGTATTTTTTCCAAGGGTTAATTTGGGAAAATCAGAGACATATAATTGTATTATATGTCTCTGGGAAAATGTAATATTTACTCGTTGTCAATAGTAAAGGACATAGTTGGATCATTCCAGAAATGTTGATTAAAAAAATGTGCGCACTTGTCGACGATTCGTTTATACGCCCGGATAGAAAGTTACGGAACTACAGCGCAATTTAAAATATATACATGTATACATTGAACAAAAGAAAGAAACATACATTTTGTGCAAATTGGGGTAAAAGTTTTGTAAATAGACTAGTCCACGTATACCAACAGTATGTAATCATCCAATTCGATAGACTATTGTATACCAAAAGAAGAAGAAGAAGAGGACCAATTTGATTTAAATACAGGTCGATCTATAACTTGCTTTGGTTCATCAAAGTTATGAACATAGTAAAATCACAGATTTATATATTATTAGATTGTTCTCCAAAAAAGAAAGAAATTCGTCATCACCACAATTGTTCCGACATATGCAACTGGACGTACACTAATAATCCCCGAGGGATGTGAATATTTTCTAGGAAAGCTATTGAGTATTAAAGTTTCAAATCATTTTCGGGATTTATTTTTTTTCTTGATATTCAATGACAGCAAATTTAAAGAATAAACTGCTTGTCAGATATTTGTCCGCTTTAGGGGTATTCTTGCCAGTTAAACAGACTTATAATTACATTCAAAAATAGGGAAAGATGACATTAAATTCGTTGTCTTTTGTTTTTAAACATCTTTGGTCAAATAGTTATTAAGTATTATACGTTGTGAGACGAAGACTATTTTAATAAGGACGTCCCCGATTATGATTAAATTTGGTTGACGTTTTTCACACTTGATAAAGAATATCTATTCGTAATTTTTCGATTCCATTCCAAGAAGACCTTAAATTTGCTGTCAATTTTTTAAAACTTCTCAAGTAGAAAACTATTTTTTCTTTATTCGTTCATATTATATTCCGCTTCGGTAGAGTTATCTTCAGTGAGTTCCAGTTATTAATTTATACGTGGCTTTTAAAAAGTCTAAATCTAAGTGTTCTCATTCATTTATTTGCCTAATAAAGACAAATAAAAATACTTTGGTAAAGCTATTTATAATTTCTAAGTTCTCCTTTTTATTAGACATCAATCAAGGACAAAAGGTGTAAATCATTTCAATCGGACATATGATTTAAGTTTCCCGTCTTTAACCGAAAATTGTGTATTTATTAGTAAATTAACTTATTTGAATTCAAATAAATAATAGCACCAAACATAATTAAATAATTCCACGGCGATCAATTTTTATTTGTCACCAACTTGAATATATATATTTTAAATATGTGTATTGAATGCTCCCTTGTCTTATAATTCACTGATCCGATTAGACAGTCACACCTGACAAGGTGTGCCCGAGAGGCGTGGTTAAATACCGAAGTGCAAATAACAATTTACCTTTCAACAAGCCATCTACGAGTATTGCCAGAGAACCGTGAATACACACATCGTATCAACCAAGTCATAGCAGAGATAGTAAAAGGTCAATAAGAGTACACCAACATATTGTCTTTACAGATTATTGTACTTTACTTTGTTCACCTTATCAGTCCGAAAATATATTAATTAAAAATAAATTTATAACTTTTTGTGTTGTCTACAAAAATAATTCGAATATATACGTTTAACATAGAAAATTTATCTCATTAATATGTACAATTGAACGTTTGTGCGTTTTATCTTCTTATTATCGGATGGTTATTTAGATAAAGCATAAGTCATCGGCGCGCTTACGATTACGTTAAAATATGATTAAAAACCAAGACTTTTAATTATTGTATTTTAAATCCCGGCATGCAAAAAACAGGAGAAAACGTCACGACCTTCAGGAAGTGGTTAATATTTTTTTTCATTAAATATTGCATTTCTCCTTTATTACTGCACATATAGCGATAAAACTTTGTGAATATATATATTATGTCATAATGAACATATTCAAACCATAAGTAAAAAATCGTGAATTTTCCCTTTAAGTCATTGATTAATCCATACTTCTCCAATTACAAGTTATATATTTTTTCAATTTCTTCCCAAAATAAAACTGTTAACACAAGAGAGAGTTTGTTTAGCTTCTTGTTAATTTTGATTTATTGTGGTTTGGTTTTTTATTTACAGAATTAATTTTTTTTAAATTATGATCATGAATATTTTTACTTGATTGGTTAAGATGTTTCATTACAATGGAACATACAAGCAGCGATACTTCCAATATTCCTATTTTATACAAAAAAAACACTCAATGAATTAAAAACTTCATGCTAATGATATGTAAAAGAGGAGCGAAAAACCAAAGGGACATTCAATCTCATAAGTTAAATAAATAAACTGACAAAGTCATGGTTAAAAAAGAAATAGATAAACGGACAAACAACGGAACACAAAATACAACACAGAAAACTAAAGATTGAGAAACACGAACCCCACCAGAAACTGGGGGTGATCTCAGGTGCTCCGGAAGGGTAAGCAGATCCTGCTCCACATGTGGCACCGTTGTGTAGCTCAGTAAGTACACATCCGGATATAAGTCTAATTGGGTAGGTCATATTCGGGAAAAAATGGAAGCGTTTGTTGTTACGACATTTGGAACATCTATCATCTGTGATACGGATATTCTATAACGGTCAACCAACTCGTGATTGCGTCCGTAAAACTTACGAAGAGATGACCTCAACTTCACCACTTGTAACCCTTGATTTAATAGTTTCCTTGTTAGTAGCAACCCTCTATCAAGAAAATCATGATAGGAAACACATGCCCAGGAATAGCGTATCAACTGGGAGATATATACTCCGTACGCAGGTGCTGCTGGAATGTTGCTATATAGAAATGGAAAGTTCACAATTGGAAAGCTGAAATCATATGATAATTTCTTGCTAAATATTTTAGCATTCTACGTTCATGTGTTTATAAATATTTTAATTTTTTTTTTATTGTTATAAACAAATATTCAGAAATACATTCTTTTTGTCTAGGTACATCAGTGGCCATATATTTCATATTATCATCATGTTCCTGGCAACAATAATTGGTGTCTGCAGGAAACACAACATACCTGTATTGAAGATGATGTAATAAGAAAAATCTCCGCACCAGATTTGGCCATGTGTGGCCGTCAGAGATTGTTTTTATGTATTTAAAGGTAAGGATATTCTAGTTACAGTACACTATTGCTCAAATAACAAGATAATGTTTTATATGCTAAATAAACAATAAACTAATCAGAAAACAAGTACACGCGTGCTTCCAATGTTTTAATTATTTTTCCTGAATATAAGAGAACAAGCGGTGAAAATCGAAACAAAAAGTCTTTATAGATCGATGGAGACACAATACCAACAATGCTGGATTAACAACAACACAAAGATTTACTAATATTATGGAAAATACTTTCAAAAGGCTAAAAGCAGTAATTAGTCAGAGGCTCAACGTCAGGTTCGGGTTAATCTGTTAACGGTATTTCTGTTATTTCATTGGTTATAAATACAGCTTCGTGTCTGTTTCCGGAATTATTTTTTGGGGAAATGAAGGTCTGTTCAACATCTGATTGGCTAATTATGGTGGCAAACGTCTGATTGGTTAATAATGAGTGACTTGCATTATATGTTCCACGCGTCCGGTAAGTGGGGTCGGATTGAAATCATGATACTAGGTTATAGGTTCATACTATGATATGGTGTTCATTTGCTACAGTAATTTGTTATGATGATAACTCACGAAAAACTGTCAATTTGGTGCATATTATATTATCATGTGACAATTTGATGATTTAATCTTGAATTATTGTTGCTATTTTGGTAAGAAGCTGTACATTTATGTATTATTGATGGTCTCTAAAAATAGAACAGTTATGTGTATAATTTACACTTTAAACTGCGCATTAAAGCGCTTGAGCGATTTAGATACTTGTCTTAAGTGTTATATTTCAATGTAAGCTTTGATTATTAATTATAAATTCGTATGATGTATGCTTTATGTATTAAAAAATTATGACATAGTTCTTTTTAACATGACATATTGTTTAGAAAATATATACTTCACGGAATTTACCGAAGCTGTCCTTTCGTTCCCGCGCTTTTACCGCGTCATTGATTTCTGGAGTAAGCAAACAATAAAGACGATAGAAAAAAACAGCTGACTGATTACAAGAAAAGAAAAGTTACAAGCCACAAGGTGAGCAATATGGTTTCGTGTGAACAAGGAAGCATACACCAAGCATCAAGGTATAGCTATGGGCAAGGGTTTCAGTGTACTATAGTGGCAACTATTGCAATATTAGCTTTTTACAATGTACATTCTACTATTTAGTCAGCCATCAGTCCTACCCTGATATACACTATCTTTTTCGGGTAATTTATACTGATAGCTTTTGACATTTTCAGCCGAACAAAAAATTTATCAATTTTACATAACTTTAATTATTGTATGCTGGTTCATATTCTGGACGCCAATCTTTGCTCCTTTATTATGTACACGGGTTATGTTCTTCTCATATATGTTATGATGGTATGATACTAAACCCCTAACGGGAAGGATTGTGCCTGATGTTCATATGATGAAATCATAATCTTTCAGTCAGTTTAATTGAAGTCTGGAGCTGGCATGTCAGTTAACTGCTAGTAGTCTGTTGTTATTTATGTATTATTGTCATTTTGTTTATTTTCTTTGGTTACATCTTCTGACATCAGACTCGGACTTCTCTTGAACTGAATTTTAATGTGCGTATTGTTATGCGTTTATTTTTCTACATTGGTTAGAGGTATAGGGGGAGGGTTGAGATCTCACAAACATGTTTAACCCCGCCGCATTTTTGCGCCTGTCCCAAGTCAGGAGCCTCTGGCCTTTGTTAGTCTTGTATTATTTTTATATTAGTTTCTTGTGTACAATTTGGAAATTAGTATGGCGTTCATTATCACTGAACTAGTATATATTTGTTTAGGGGCCAGCTGAAGGACGCCTCCGGGTGCGGGAATTTCTCGCTACATTGAAGACCTGTTGGTGACCTTCTGCTGTTGTTTTTTATTTGGTCGGGTTGTTGTCTCTTTGACACATTCCCCATTTCCATTCTCAATTTTACAGTTCAATGACCCCTCCATCTGGACGTCCCGAATGATAGACGATATTATTGTTGAAGGCAGCAATTTATACGATCATATCTTATATCCTCAACAACTTTTCTAACCTGCATCATCCTCAGCCAATGAGACCCACAAGCACTTGCAGTCTATATAACCCTTTCAAAATTATGCATGAAATTGAAAATCAAAGTGACCAGTCACTTACTAATATGAATGAAAGCACTAACACTAGTGAAATCCTCTGAAACTACTGGGCCAAATACTTCCAAACTTTAACTGAATGTTCCTTAGGGTATCTAGTTTATAAATTGTATCCGAAGTTTTGATCTATCAACAAACATGGTCGCCATTGCTAAAAATAGAACATAGGGGTCAAATGCAGTTTTTGGCTTATAACTCAAAAACCAAAGCATTTAGAGCAAATCTGACAGGGTAGAATTGTTTATCAGGTCGAGATCCATCTGCCCTAAAATTTTCAGATGAATCAGACAACCCGTTGTTGGGTTGCTGCCCCTGAATTGATAATTTTAAGGAAATTTTGCTGTTTTTGGTTATTATCTTGAATATTATTATAGATAGAGATAAACTGTAAACAGTAATAATGTTCAGCAAAGTAAGATCTACAAATAAGTCAACATGACCGAAATAGTCAGTTGACCCCTTTAGGAGTTATTGCCCTTTATAGTCAATTTTTAACCATTTTTCGTAAATCTTAGTAATCTTTTACAAAAATCTTCCCTCTGAAACTACTAGGCCAAATACTTCCAAACTTTAACTGAATGTTCCTTAGGGTATCTAGTTTATAAATTGTATCCGAAGATTTGATCTATCAACAAACATGGTCGCCATTACTAAAAATAGAACATAGGGGTCAAATGCAGTTTTTGGCTTATAACTCAAAAACCAAATCATTTAGAGCAAATCTGACAAGGGTTATATTGTTTATCATGTCAAGATCTATCTGCCCTGAAATTTTCAGATGAATCAGACAACCTGTTGTTGGGTTGCTGCCCCTGAATTGATAATTTTAAGGAAATTTTGCTGTTTTTGGTTATTATCTTGAATATTATTATAGATAGAGATAAACTGTAAACAGCAATAATGTTCAGCAAAGTAAGATCTACAAATAGTCTATTTGACTAAAATTGTCAATTGACCCCTTAAGGAGTTATTGCCCTTAAAAGACTTTTTTCACAATTTGTTCATCATGTTGACTTACTTTAAAAAATCTTCTCCTTTGAAACTGCTGTATCAATTTCAGCCAAACTTAGGCTAAATGAGTTTAAGAGTATCTAGTATAAATTTTATATTTTATTTCCTTGTATGTCAAGAAACATAGCTCCTTTGGCTAAAATAGAACATAGGAGAAAATGATTTATTTTTTTTTGCTTTTGAAGAAAATAGGACGATCCAAAAAACATTTAAATAAATTGAAAAGCCAAAATAATCATTGATGAGAGATTTAACCAAAAGAATTAAGGTGAGCGATTCAGGCTCTTGTTCATGGATGGAGGCTTGTATGCTCCCATAATAAGCCATTTGGCATCATTTATATAAATTTCATAGCAAAT
The DNA here is from genome assembly GCA_019925275.1 of Mytilus edulis. Lineage (NCBI taxonomy): Eukaryota > Metazoa > Mollusca > Bivalvia > Mytilida > Mytilidae > Mytilus > Mytilus edulis. Next base: position 50,042,847 of record CM034354.1, read on the forward strand.
ATTTTCAAGTATATCAGATTCGAAACATTGTTTTCTACTTAATGGAAAGTCTGATTTAATCAGGGTAAGTAAGCCACCGCCGTACTGATTTCTGTCACGCCTTTGTTATTTATAACCTTCAACTTGAAATAGGTTGTCTTGAAAGGTATTGTCCGATTTTGATTCGGCAATCATTAGTAAGTCAACTGTATTATCTGTGAGTAGTTCTTTTACCTCATCAAATTTGTATCTGAGACTGTTAATATTAATATATGCCGCAATAAAGTTCTTTGAATGTAGACGTCTGGTCTCTCTCAAGTCTTGAAATAAAAGTTTGTTTACACCGGAAGTAGAGTTAGACGATAGACTGTCATTTGGTGCGTTTGATTCCTCGTTAAAATCAATAAAAGAAGAATCGCTAAAATCTGGTCGATAACATATTTTACAGAACCAGCTGTCAGTTGTACTTCCAAGTAGTTCATATTCGTTTAGGGGTAGGTCTATACATTTAAGGTGGAACCACACGTTACAATCATCGCACTGGATTGCCCGTTGGTTCTTTCTGATTCCCTTCTCGCATGTCCCACACGGAAATTTTACTGGCCCAGGATTTAAAGAAACATCTCCTGATAGTAAGAGTAGTCTTATACAAATAGACGTTGTATATTTACAGTTCGTATTCAGTTCTTTATTTTTGTTACATGTATTACGGGTCTGTTTGATTTGTACTCTGGGGTGCAGTAGATCTATTAAAAGTATTCTATGAAGGTATGTTTGAATCGACCTTGCTGCATAAAAACCCAAATCTTCTACTAGTATATTATATTCAATGTTGGTGTTTTACTGGCTCAGTTGGTGATGCCAGAAGACGGCTGAAAATGGTAAAAATTGTGAGAGCTGTTAAAACACCGCCTACACCTGCCGCCATATTGTTCAGTTAATCGAAATCGTCGCAATCTAAATTTAGGGTATAACTTAAATATGATAAACAAACATGAAACTCAAGAATATTTATAAGTTTGTTTCTAGCACTTGTAGAAAATGGATTAATTTCCTGCCATTTCTTTTTTCTTCTCAACTCGCGATTTAATATTTCTTTAAGAAGGATTGTCTTTTGTTCTTGTTCCATTATTAACCTAAAATATGGAATATTACGAGTATGTATTAAATTAAAAAAAAAATTTAATGACAATACGGGGTTTGTTCCTTAAAACTTTGTTATTTTTACATATTATACGTATATGTCTATAAAATTTACAAATAATACACATGCAGGTTAACAAGCGTTTGTTTTTATAATCGTACATATACATATGTTGTATATGCACGTCTCTATTCATGGAAAAAAGTTTTTTATAATCTTGTAAGACAAAATTTCCGGTTATCCTACTTTGGATAATATCATATTTTATACTTATGGCTAATTCTGGGTAACCTCTTAATTTAAAATGTACAATAAGATCTAATGTGATCTCTTGCATTTTTATAATTTATGTTTAATTTGTTAATAAGCAACCTCACATCATGTGCATTAATATTTAAAAACGAAGATAATTGAATAATATCAATTATCTCCTTGACCGAAAGCAATTTGGTCTGACCTGAATGAAATGTGTTATTTATATATGTGAAAGCGTGAAAAGAAAACTCTGATAAATTTATTTTGTTTTCCCGAAACCGCAGTAGGCCTTGAAATATTGGCGCTTTGGTGCTTAGAGCTTGGGTTACTTTAACCTGAGAAGCTTTAAATAAACACGTTATTTCCATCTCTGAAAATAGATGATACATTATTAATTTTTGTGGTATCTTCGCAATTTATTTTATGAACTCTATGTTAATAAATAAAGAAATAATAAAAAAAAATATTTATTTGTTATTTTACTTAAATAATAAAAACGAATTTGTCTTAAACATTTACATGTAATGCATCTACACGTCATTTTCTTAATTCTATTATTAAATTGATATGTAGATAAAGTATATACTTTTCTACATAATGTAAATATGTATTTTGAATCAAAAAGTAAAAAAAATACACTTATCCTGGCATTTATAATTTCAAATAAAACAAAATCACTCATCTCTGAATAACCATGTAATTTCATATGCACAATCGTACATACAAAATAATAAAATTAACGGTATCAATTTTCTTGCACCAGATGCGCATTTCGACAATACATGTCTCTTCAGTGATGCTCGTGGCCAAAATATTTGAAATCCAAAGCTTATATAAAAGATGAAGAGCTATTATAATCCAAAAGGTCCAAAAAGTATAGCCAAATCCGTGAAAGGAATCAGAGCTTTGCATGAGGGAGATACATTCCTTAATTTATAATAATTTCTATCATTTTGTAACAGCAAATTTTAATAACAAAAAAATCCGTATTTTCATGCCAGTACCGAAGTACTGGCTACTGGGCTGGTGATACCCTCGGGGACTAATAGTCCACCAGCAGAGGCATCGACCCAGTGATAGTAATAAAATTAACGGTATCAATTTTCTTGCACCAGATGCGCATTTCGACAATACATGTCTCTTCAGTGATGCTCGTGGCCAAAATATTTGAAATCCAAAGCTTATATAAAAGATGAAGAGCTATTATAATCCAAAAGGTCCAAAAAGTATAGCCAAATCCGTGAAAGGAATCAGAGCTTTGCATGAGGGAGATACATTCCTTAATTTATAATAATTTCTATCATTTTGTAACAGCAAATTTTAATAACAAAAAAAAATCCGTATTTTCATGCCAGTACCGAAGTACTGGCTACTGGGCTGGTGATACCCTCGGGGACTAATAGTCCACCAGCAGAGGCATCGACCCAGTGATAGTAATAAAATTAACGGTATCAATTTTCTTGCACCAGATGCGCATTTCGACAATACATGTCTCTTCAGTGATGCTCGTGGCCAAAATATTTGAAATCCAAAGCTTATATAAAAGATGAAGAGCTATTATAATCCAAAAGGTCCAAAAAGTATAGCCAAATCCGTGAAAGGAATCAGAGCTTTGCATGAGGGAGATACATTCCTTAATTTATAATAATTTCTATCATTTTGTAACAGCAAATTTTAATAACAAAAAATCCGTATTTTCATGCCAGTACCGAAGTACTGGCTACTGGGCTGGTGATACCCTCGGGGACTAATAGTCCACCAGCAGAGGCATCGACCCAGTGATAGTAATAAAATTAAAGGTATCAATTTTCTTGCACCAGATGCGCATTTCGACAATACATGTCTCTTCAGTGATGCTCGTGGCCAAAATATTTGAAATCCAAAGCTTATATAAAAGATGAAGAGCTATTATAATCCAAAAGGTCCAAAAAGTATAGCCAAATCCGTGAAAGGAATCAGAGCTTTGCATGAGGGAGATACATTCCTTAATTTATAATAATTTCTATCATTTTGTAACAGCAAATTTTAATAACAAAAAAAATCCGTATTTTCATGCCAGTACCGAAGTACTGGCTACTGGGCTGGTGATACCCTCGGGGACTAATAGTCCACCAGCAGAGGCATCGACCCAGTGATAGTAATAAAATTAACGGTATCAATTTTCTTGCACCAGATGCGCATTTCGACAATACATGTCTCTTCAGTGATGCTCGTGGCCAAAATATTTGAAATCCAAAGCTTATATAAAAGATGAAGAGCTATTATAATCCAAAAGGTCCAAAAAGTATAGCCAAATCCGTGAAAGGAATCAGAGCTTTGCATGAGGGAGATACATTCCTTAATTTATACTAATTTCTATCATTTTGTAACAGCAAATTTTAATAACAAAAAAAAAATCCGTATTTTCATGCCAGTACCGAAGTACTGGCTACTGGGCTGGTGATACCCTCGGGGACTAATAGTCCACCAGCAGAGGCATCGACCCAGTGATAGTAATAAAATTAACGGTATCAATTTTCTTGCACCAGATGCGCATTTCGACAATACATGTCTCTTCAGTGATGCTCGTGGCCAAAATATTTGAAATCCAAAGCTTATATAAAAGATGAAGAGCTATTATAATCCAAAAGGTCCAAAAAGTATAGCCAAATCCGTGAAAGGAATCAGAGCTTTGCATGAGGGAGATACATTCCTTAATTTATAATAATTTCTATCATTTTGTAACAGCAAATTTTAATAACAAAAAAAATCCGTATTTTCATGCCAGTACCGAAGTACTGGCTACTGGGCTGGTGATACCCTCGGGGACTAATAGTCCACCAGCAGAGGCATCGACCCAGTGATAGTAATAAAATTAACGGTATCAATTTTCTTGCACCAGATGCGCATTTCGACAATACATGTCTCTTCAGTGATGCTCGTGGCCAAAATATTTGAAATCCAAAGCTTATATAAAAGATGAAGAGCTATTATAATCCAAAAGGTCCAAAAAGTATAGCCAAATCCGTGAAAGGAATCAGAGCTTTGCATGAGGGAGATACATAATCTGGTTTATAAATTTAATCAAGAAATTATTGAAAGTAGGCCTGTGTATAAATTCCATAAGAATCTGTCTAATAAAGAGTTGCAATATAAAAGCCAACATATTCAGACAAGTGATCTTGTTACCTGTAAAATTAACGCTGTGCAAATCTTTTCCTTTAAATTTGGATACCAAGTTCATGTCTTGTATCATCATCAATTTTCCATTTTCAACTCTCTCTACATAACCTGACAACTGTTTATAATGCTCTGTATGAACACTTTTAGTATGCCCTAAATGTTTGCAGAGGCATCAAATTTCATTTTCCTTCAAGCTAAGTAAATATATGAAGAGATAAATGACAAATGAAGAGATTGCTGCCCGATTTATATAATTTCAAGGCCCTCAGTCGATGAGGCAGTGCATCTATTTTGGGTGGGCAAATACTAGTATCCACTTTTTGATACGGGACGAGCTATGACGTTTCACGGCCCCAGCTTGTCTGGCAAAACATCCGTTGGATGTCAGAGTAATCTCGGACTACGTTACTGAGTTATTGACAGTTATGTATATATTTCGTAACTGAAAATGACTTTGATAGAGTTGAGATCGCTAGTCAAAATTCTTCGTACATATTGTAGTATATGTTGTACTACTACAATGTCCGTTCTTCTCAGGTGATATGTGTGCAGATTTCAGCAGATAAATCAAATTAAATACTTTCATTTCCTGAATTATTTTCAATTGATTCATTATTTCAATTAAATAGTGTAGATGTATTAAAAGAATAAAACAGTGATTTCACAGCAGTAAACCTGTTCAGTAAAGACATGGCAATAGCAGATAATCTATTTATCAGGAGCACTAAGAAACACATCGTCTCTCACATTCACAATTTACTCTTACAACCATGGAGCTGAAGTCCTTGCTTTCTTGCGTCAACAATTGTTCCAGAAACACATGTAACTTTTTGTATGAATGCGGGTTTCCACACGCAAATCCCGAGAAAGTCCCATACAAGGTACGAAGATGACAGTTTTGTGCACCTCGTATACGATAAACATGAGTTGCTTACTTTTGAAACACAGACATATAATACTAGTATAGAAAGAATCTTTGATGTTTCATAGAAATCTATAAAAATCATTTTTTAAGTGAAAAATGGAATGTATTGCATCACTTATCTTTAAGATTTAATTTTAAAGAAATATTTAAAATTTGGAATCCCTTTTTATCTTAGGATTTTAGTTCAAGGTTCAAAATTTAATTTACAACTATAAAACATCTATGACGTTCAAGAAAAGAGGGACGAAAGATACCAAAGGGACAGTCAAACTCATAAATCTAAAACAAACTGACAACGCCATGGCTAAAAATGAAAAAGACAAACAGAAAAACAATAGTACACATGACACAACATAGAAAACTAAAGAATAAACAACACGAACCCCACAAAAAACTAGGGGTGATCTCAGGTGCTCCGGAAGGGTAAGCAGATCCTGCTCCACATGTGGCACCCGTCGTGTTGCTTATGTGATTACAAATCCGGTAAATAGTCTAATTCGGTAGGTCACATTCATGAAAGGGAAGGAGATTGTAGTTACGACGTAAGGAACATATCCGATATCATTTGTGAAACGGTTATTCCATAACGGTCAACCAACTCGTGATGGCGTCCGTAAAATTTACGAAGGGATGATTTCAACTTCACCATTTGGAACTCTTGGTTTAATAGCTTCCTTGTGAGCAGTAACCCTCTATCAAGAAAATCATGATAGGAAACGCAAGCACGGGAATATCGTATCAATTGGGAGATATATACCCCGTATGCAGGTGCTGCTGGAATGTTGCTACTTAGAAATGGAAAGTTCACAATTGGAAAGCTGAAATCATCTCTTTTGTCATAAAGTTTTGTTTTCAACCGACCCTCATTGTCAATTTCTAGATGTAGGTCAAGATATGAAGCCGACATAACTGTATCTGTAGTATCCTTTATCTCCAATTCGATGGGATAGATGCGTTCCACATAGTCACCAAATTTTGAATTGTTTAGTGAAAGAACGTCATCTATATAGCGGAAAGTAGAGTTAAAGGATATTGCTAAATTCTTATCTTTCTTCCTAAGAAGTTCCTGCATGAAGTCAGCCTCATAATAATAAAGAAACAAGTCGGCAAGTAGAGGGGCACAGTTTGTTCCCATTGGGATGCCGACAGTCTGTTGAAAAACACGTCCTCCGAACGTTACAAATATGTTGTCAAGAAGTTATTCTTCTGACAATTTCTCAGTTTTGCATCCAAATTTTCTAAAATAATTTTAATTTAAGTAAATATAAATCATCAACTTTGAATGGATGCAATAATTATCTTATAATCAATAAACAGCTAGGATTATTATAAATTTGCATTGAAAAAATAACTGATGCACCTTTAAACAAAATATTCATTAATCAATTGATAAAATACAACAAGGATATACTATTCATTAAAATGGCGTGTCCCTCCAATTCAAAAAATACAATTTAAAAGTAACTGACATGTGCGCTTACACACAAGTTTAGAAACTGTGTTGTTCCTTAAACTGTATTTTACCTCAATCGGAATAAGTTAACTTGGTATTATTACAACTGGCCTTTGGGCATGACAAGTAAGGATCAATGTCAAAGAAAGCTTCAATGGTACCTGATGACATGTCAACCATGGACTTGTGGTGTTCACCTCATCATCTGATACATCAGACTGAGGATCATCACTTGTGAACAACTGCACATTTTTAAATAAAATATAACATAAATAAAATATTTGTTTTATGTACACAACACAAAATATTAGAATACAATATGATAGCAAATTTAAAGCTCAAAAATTTGTAAAAGGTAAAAAAAAGTATATCTTCAATCTCATTAAAAATCCGATGTTCTGATACGCTACCCTCCACTAACATCTGAACCAACTCGATATTGAGTCATGTCCCGACGACCTTTGTAATGGCCAATCAGATAGCGTCTGGCAAAATCCTGCCAGGCAGTTCGGGATTATTAGAAATTTATGTTTGATCGATCGGGTCCGAGAGCAACCGAAGAGAACAGTAACAATGGTCCTCATGAAAAGTCCATGGAAAGTCAAATGGTCCTAACCTTATTAAATAGACAGTACATTTTTTGGCAGTTTAACAGGATAATTTATATCCGGAGAAACATATTTTAACTTACTTCTTTTTGTTGCAGTTCATTGTTTCTGTTGTTCTGTTGTTTTCCTCTTATAGTTGGTGTGTGAATTAGCTGCTTCTTTAAACATAAATGACCCCGAAAAATCAAATTTGAAACAACTTAGACAGAACATCCAGAGGAGGGTCAACTTGAAAGGTGTATTGAATGGTTCTGACGATTTAATCCGAGTTCTGAAGATGGATGTTCAAAAGCTGCAGCCAACTGCAGTAGTTATAGTGAACAATGACTTATTATTTGTAGCTGACCTCCAAACAAAGGCTATCTTACAGATTGCAGTTGAGAAAAATATTACAGCTACAGGTTATGAACTATGTGGAAATCTGTTGTGCTCAATTAGTATTCTAATATATTAATATAAGAAACTAAGAGGTAATCCCGATCAGGCCTTAAATTTTCTATTTCATTTATGAAATCCCCACTATCTCTAATGTAACTGTTCTGTCTTTTAACTATAGGTATCAAAAAGTAATCAATAAATTTGCTAACCCTTTCGGTGACAGAGTTACATTGAGAAATAATCGGTCTGCATGGGGGTAATTCATTAACTGTCGTCGTTTGTTTTTTTTTTATCCCTAGAATAACAAGTTCACTAAATTTGTGAAGTTTAGGAAGAAGAAAAAGACGACCCAATCTGGGTCCCTCTTTCGATGAGCCACGGAGAAAATCAAGAGTTATCCCATCAATCTCACCATTGTCAAACATCTTGCTGATTTGTGTTTGTATATTATTTTTAATCAGTAATAGATTAGGTTCTTGTATCTCCGTGTAATGGATAGAGGTTAACTGTCTTAACCCTTCTTTAATGTAGTGTGTCTTTTTAGATATTACAATTGCGCCTCCTTTGTCGCTCTTAGAGAAAATAATATCATGCATGTTTTTCGTAATCCTAGCTGTTGTTCTTTAGTGAAATTGTAATAATTTTTTCGTAAATCAAGATTTGATAATTCAAACTTTGTTAGAACTAGATAATTTTCAAGTTCAAAGCAAGCAGGTGTCGGTTCATAAAATGATTTCTGTCGGAACGGATGCATTCCCCGACTTTCTGTATTGCCAAAAATGAAAACGACATCTAAGTTTTCTGGCAAATTCATTGAAGTCTGCCATTACAGTTCTGCCTATATTACATTTCTTAGGCATAGGTATAAATTTCAAACCTTTACCTAGAACTATGTATTGGTCGTCTGTCAATTGACAGTTGGCTAAATTATATACATATTGTTTAGCCTTATATACCTGTGCTTTTTTTCTTTTCTTTCTAGAAACCCGATCGAGTTTTCTTATTTTTTGTTAAACAGTTTTTACTTTCTTTTTAAGTGCCAGTCTGCCTAAGAATCAGGCAGTGGTGAAAACATGACAAAAAAAACCACCCTATTTGACATTGATTTCAAATCATAATATGTAGTTATGCACAAAAATAACATTCATTTCCATTTTCTGTTCTGGAAATAGAAGATACAATTTGGTTGAAATGCACTAGAAATTAACGAATAAGGGGAGATAACTCTGTAATTTGCTATCATTCTAACCAATTTTCTAACCAAGTTAATTGATATTACCAGAAACACATAAACGAAAGACTAACACTTTTTAACTCAGGATGATGGTTAGTATTAAGAAGCATGATTAGCTCGGTGGGTTTTTTTTATACGACCGCAAAAATTTTAATTTTTCGTCGTATATTGCTATCACGTTGGCGTCGTCGTCGTCGTCGTCGTCCGAATACTTTTAGTTTTCGCACTCTTAACTTTAGTAAAAGTGAATAGAAATCAATGAAATTTTAACACAAGGTGTATGACCACAAAAGGAAGGTTGGGATTGATTTTGGGAGTTTTAGTCCCAACATTTTAGGAATTAGGGGCCAAAAAGGGCCCAAATAAGCTTTTTCTTGGTTTTCGCACTATAACTTAAGTTTAAGTGAATAGAAATCTATGAAATTTTGACACAAGGTTTATGACCACAAAAGGAAGGTTGGGATTGATTTTGGGAGTTTTGGTTCCTACAGTTTAGGAATTAGGGGCCAAAAAAGGGCCCAAATAAGCATTATTCTTGGTTTTCGCGCAATAACTTTAGTATAAGTAAATAGAAATCTATGAAATTTAAACACAAGGTTTATGACCATAAAGGGAAGGTTGGGTTTGATTTTGGGAGTTTTGGTCCCAACAGTTTAGGAATAAGGGGCCCAAAGGGTCCAAAATTGAACTTTGTTTGATTTCATAAAAAATTGAATAATTGGGGTTCTTTGATATGCCGAATCTAAAAATGTACTCAGATTTTTTATTATTGGCTCAGTTTTCAAGTTGATCCAAATCGGGGTCCAAAATTAAACTTTGTTTGATTTCATCAAAAAATGAATAATTGGGGTTCTTTGATATGCCAAATCTAACTGTGTATGTAGATTCTTAACTTTTGGTCCCGTTATCAAATTGGTCTACATTAAAGTCCAAAGGGTCCAAAATTAAACTAAGTTTGATTTAAAAAAAAATGAATTCTTGGGCTTTTTTGATGTGCTGAATCTAAACATGTACTTAGATTTTTGATTATGGGCCCAGTTTTCAAGTTGGTTCAAATCAGGATCCAAAATTATTATATTAAGTTTTGTGCAATAGCAAGATATTTTCAATTGCACAGTTTTCACCAATATCAAGAAATCTTCAATTGCACAGTATTGTGCAACAGCAAATATTTTCAATTACTCAGTATTGCGCAATAGCAAGAAATATCTAATTGCAATTTCAATTGGAGCTATCTTTCTTTGTCCAGAATAGTAGTTGAATCAACTTAAATCTTTGTTTTATACAATACAGATATATAATTAATATTTCAATTGGAGTTATCTTTCTTTGTCCAGAATAGTAGTTGAATCAACTTAAAAGAGGGACGAAATATACCAAAGGGACAGTCAAACTCATAAATCTAAAACAAACTGACAACGCCATCATTGTTTTATACAACATACAATGTATATTCACTTTTTCTACCATCTGATAAATTAAAACAATCTTTAGCATACAGTGATAACAAGCACTTTATTTTACATTTTAATATTTTATGATGTATTTAAATGAGTAGTTATTGTTGCAAACTCCATTAGAAATTTGAATTGAGATCAGTTTTGGAAAAAGGGAAAGGGGGATGTGAAAACAAATGGGGGTGGGTTAAATTTTCCTCTTCCTTGGTGTTGTATTTACTGATGAATCAAGCTTTCTGTAATGGAATCTCTTGTGAATAAAATACACTTGATCACAATTAAGGGATAACTGTACTGTATTTGAAATTTTAAGGACGTCCGTCGGTAGTTTTACTGTCGCAAATTTATTTTACCTGGACGTCCGAAAAGCTTCAAATACAATACAGGTACCTATTCTAAACGCAAAACAAGTTCATAATTAAATTTCAATCATTTTTATACGCCCGTCAAAATTTTGACGGGACGTATTATGGTAAACAAATGTGCTGTGTCCGTCCGTCCGTCTGTCTGTCCGACGTTAACATGTCGCACCGTAACTTGAGAACGACTTATCCAAATTTCATGAAACTAAATATAGTTGTTTCTTATGATGGTCAAATGATCTGTATACTTTTTGGTGAAAATAAGATTTAAACTTTTTGAGTTACGGCACTTTGTAACTAAAACAGGGGTGTGTTTTTTTTCACATGTCGCACCGTATCTCAAAAACAATTCTTCATTATGGCTTAAAACTTTACACACTTCTTAGTTATATTAATCTTAATATCTGTATACTTTTTGATGATGATTCAAAATTTCATTTTTGAGTTATTGAGTATTTTGTAAAAAAGGGGGAGGTTTTTTTTACATGTCGCGCCATATCTCAAAAACGATTTATGATTATTGCTTAAAACTTTACACATGTCTTTGTTATATTAATCTAAAGATCTGTATACTTTTTGGTGATGATTAAACATTTTATTTTTGAGTTATTGAGTATTTTGTAAATAAGGGGGAGGGTTTTTATACATGTTGTGTCGTATCTCAAAAACAATTTATGATTATTGCATAAAACTTTACACACTTCTATGTTGTATTAATCTAAAGATCTGTAGTGTATACTTTTTGGTGATGTATACTTTTTGGTGATGATTCAAAATTTTATTTTTGAGTTATTGAGTACTTTGTTAAACAGGGGAGGTTTTTTTTACATGTGGCGCCGTATCTCAAAAATTATTTATGATTATTGCTTAAAACTTTACACACTTCTTTGTTATATTAATCTAAAGATCTGTATACTTTTTGGTTTTTATTCAAAATTTTATCTTAGTGATATTAAGTATTTTGTAAAAGAAAATACATGTTTAGAGTTACCATGTCATCAATAAAAGTTCATTTCAAACAAATAGATGTTTTCTTAATTAATTTCAATTTTGACTGTTTTTGAAAATGAGTCATAACTGATTCTCTTCATACTATAAACGACAAGTTTATTTTCCATTACCGTTTAAAAATTTTGGTGGTAACTATTGGTACATCGATCCGCAAATTACGAATACTTCAAGTAGTCAAAATCAACCTCACTTTCACATGCGTCGGAAAGTAAATTTGATGATGTTGATGTTTTTTTCTTAAAGTAAACTAATTGTCGTGAGTCAAAGATAGTTTCTTATTTGCAACTTTTTAACGCTTAGTAAATGTATCTCGTACCGTCTTAATTGTTGAAAAAATTTATCTTTTTTAAAATTTAATAAATCAACCTAAATAAAAAGAAGAATTTCCGGGAAGTTTTACACTCCTACCTAGGAGTCTACTCCCGTATTCGGAAGAAGAAGAAGATATTTCGTTCTGCTTCGTTTCTTTCTACCGTTAAAAAATTCTCACTGACAATCATTACATTTAATTATCTATCAATTCGGACCATTGATTGATTGTTGGTTGCTTAACGTCCAGTGGCAAATATTTCATGCATATTCAGGACGAGAACAAGTTCACAATAAATACAATAGGTAGGTTGATACAATAGAGGCCATCTGGGATGATGGTCGGAGAAATTTGGACTGCCACCGGAAAAGGAGGGTATATTGGATAGGGACAGAAATTTTGTCTTGCAACAGGCCACCTACGGACCCCTCAAAGAGTTGTTGCAAGGGTTCTTAACGTGCAAAGAGCGTGGCACTCTCTGTACACGAGGCATCGGATTTAACGTCCCCCTTCTGACCGGACGTGACTGCGAACTTGATACATCCCGCACAGCCAAACGGACGCCTCACTTCGGCAAGCGTTTTACTGCCGGTCGGGAGAAGACCAAGTGACCCTATTTCTATACCCCAGTCACCCTTGGGGGTCAATTCGGACCACGATCTATACCCATATCATCTGTAAATAGTTATCAAAGATACGAGGATTAAAGTTAAATAAATACGCCAGACGCGCGTTTCATCTACATAAGACCCATCAGTGTCGGTAAGATCAACGTAGCTATAAATGTAAATGAAAATTTCACAATATTTTTCTTTCACTATTTCTGCTTTATTTTTCTATTTTCAAAAAATTCATTTTCTTCCTTCAGTTCCTTAATAACTGATATTTGTTTTTCTTGAACAATAGACCACTTTCGAGTTCATCCGTCACCGGAAAAAAACTCGTCAATTATACGCGCCTTTATGACGTCATTTACCAGATAGAGGGGGTCGCCTGTATCCCTGCACTATTTACGTTCATCAAGCGTCTTAGCGATCGTCACTGTGCAGGATAAACTTAAAACTGTTGCAACGGCCACTTCAGCAAATGTCGGTGGTAATTTTCGTGCCCAAAGGAGCAACCATAGACCTAGTGCAACAGACTTCTGTTTTAGCTGTCAGGAGCAAGGACATTGGAGGAGAAATTGTCCCAAAATTATCAAAGCTGCCCATGGTCAGCAGTGAAACAGACATAAATGATAAGTATTATTTAGATTCTCCACTGTTTTGTTTAGATAATGAAGACAGTAATTTAACTTTAGACTCCAAACTTTATGAATATGAGAACAAAAGTTTTAAAAACAGATGTAGTGTAAAAGGTAGACTTAAAAGTCATATTTCATATTGGAAAAGTATTGGTGCTAGTGAATTTGTTTTAGATATTCTTGAAAATGGATATTTCATTCCTTTCATTTCTACTCCTCCCAGAACAGTTCATAAAAACAATAAGTCAGCGTTAGACAATGAACTTTTTGTTACAGAAGCGATATCAGATCTTTTGAATAATAAATGTGTACTCAAGTTAAACTAAGGCCCCATGTAGTTAATCCGTTAAGTGTTGAATCGATAAGCGTTGCTTCTTGTTTATGACATAAACATAGTTTATGCTCCATGTGAGAGTTCCAGTTATTTATTTGATAAATATTTTATGTTCGTTTAAGTGAAACGAATTAGAACATAAATATGAAAGATTTGACAGTCATTATAAGTCTTTTACAGACCAAAACAGTCGTACAGCGACTGTTACTGGTATGGACAGTCGTTTTTTTCGTCAAGTAGTGATAGGGAACATGTATACTAAGTATCAAGTTGATTGGACATCAACTCTATAAATCAAAGCGCTGTAAGCGCTGAAGGCAGTTAACCAAAAACCAAGGCAACCGTAATTATGAAAACTGTGGCAATGTTGCCTCAACATTCAACATTCATATATAGTACATTCATGTTTATCTAATGATTTATTTATTAAGGCAAATAATTTATATGTTATCAAGGTTTCAAAAGCAATGCATATATATCAATGTATATTTTTTATGGTGAGTCTGCAGTGGTACAAGTTCCCAATGATTGCAGTTATTCTACTTGGTAGTTAACCTTAGTTTTATTTGACTGCTAGAAGTTCAATTTGACGTAGTATGAACATGTAATAGTATGAATGGACTGGTTTCCCTGGAAAGAAAACTGAGTTTGTGTTCTATAGTACAAAAGTTATGAGACACGAATCAGACAAATGTTCACTACAACAGGGATCAAAGATGAGGTCTGACTGACTTGCCCATAGTAAATGTAAATGATTTGTTATTTTGTCCCATACATATGAATATATATAATTTAGGGGTGGGGATCTCAACGGTTTTCAAGTTCTCAAACAGGCAGAGGATTTAGGGGGCAGGGGGCCTGGCCCCCCTTTTTGGGAAAAAATTTGGCTGCTTATATAGGGAATCACTGAAGCATGATTGGAGCGGGCCCCTCTTAGGTCAGTCAGTGGGCCCCACTTATGAAAATTTCTGGATCCGCCACTGGGGGTAAGGTGACCCTAGGGACTTCCCCTACATTTCATTTTATTTGTTATATTGTCCCATACATGAATATATATGGTTTAGGGGTGGGGATCTCATTGGTTTCCAAGTTCTCAAACAGGAAGGGTAGGGTGACCCAAGGGACTCCCCTATATTTTATTTAATTAGTTATATTGATCCATACATGAATATATATTGTTTTGGTGTGGGGATCTCGACCGTTTCCAAGTTCTCAAACAGGAGGGTTGGGATGACCACAGGGACTTCCCTTATATTTCTTTTGATTTGTTATATTGTCCCATGCATGAGTATATATGGTTTAGGGGTAAGGATCTTGACCATTTCCAAGTTCTCAAACAGGAGGGTGAACAGTGACTTCAGGGACTCCCCCTATCTTTCATCTGATTTGTTATATTGTCCAATACATGAATATATATGGTTTAGGGATGGGGATCATGACCATTTTTAAATTCTAAAACAGGAGGGGTGGGGTGACCCCTAGCGACTCTTCCTATATTTCATTTGATTTTTCATATTGTCACAAACATGAATATATATGGTTAAGGGGTGTGGATCTCGACCGTTTCCAAGTTCTCAAACAGGAGGGGGTGGGGTAACTCCAGGGACTCCCCCTATATTTCATTTTTTATTTATTATATTGTCCTATACTTGAATATATGCAGGGGCGGATTCAGATGGGGGAGGGTTGCGGGCTACCACCCCCCTTAAATTTGCAAAGCATGGGTTGTTCTCAGCTTAATAAAGAAAATTCTGATAATTTTACCTCAATTTTTTTTAGCCTCGCTCTGCTCGGTGAAAATTTAAGTTTGCGCCCCTCCTAACCTAAAATCCTGGATCTGCCCCTCATATGGTTTAGAGGTGGGGAGCTCGACCGTTTCCAAGTTATCAAACAGGAGGGGGTAGAGTGGCCCAAAGAATGCCACCTATATATCATATGATTTACTTACATTAAGGTATATATAATATAGTTGCATTATTTTTGAAAATAAAGAATGAAACTTTCAGCTACTTCAATTGACCCTTCAAAATTGAGAAAAAACAAATAAACCCTCGAAATTGCAGTAATATGTTTACACTTTAAAAGCATCTCACATGCATTATCATCATTTATCATTTATAAAGAAAATTTAGACTGTGACCATGAACATGTATATTGTTAGATATACTGTTCCCAGCTGTCACGTTTTATTGGATTTTTAAATTAAAATTTATCAAAAAGTAATTTTTAGTTTCTGAATAAAATATTTTTCTGCTTTTTCTTTCTTTTACATATATCTTTTGGTTTACAATACTAGTGTTTATATTCATTAACCATGCATAGATGTATTTTTTCACCTGCTTGGATTTATTTTGTAAATGATCGTCAAACCCGGAATTACCCTTATCCGCTTCCGAAATCGGATCCGATTTAGTAAAATTTTGTCTACACGGCCGCCATGGTTATGTGTTTACAATGTTGTTTTTGTCATTCTGATACGATTCTACTCGAATTTATACAATATTTGTCGGCGATTTTCTGTATAAAGCTAGCGGTTGAACAAAATGAACATCGCCGTCATGAATAATAATGATAAAAATAAGTTTTTAGCTCGTTTAATTGGAGACTTTGGTGAACATGGTGAAAAGGTTTACAAAGTAATTTCCTATTTTCTTTCAAATGTAAGGCGACTACGTCGGGCGTAGCTAGAAACCAACTATCCTAGTCGAAATTCCGCTTGCAAAAGTGGAAGGTCTCGGACCACCGCTAATTTGCACACCTGCCTCCAAATTGAAAAGCTACGAAAATTTCTTTTTCTAATTTGAAATTGCCGCCAACAGCATGAACAGTTGAATTATATAAGACTACTGACGTAGTTGTACTACGTATTGATGACAAACAATATTCCTACGACTTTTGTCATTTGGGAAATCTAAACTGCTTGTCTTAAGAGATTTTCGGCGATTAAATATTTCATACAATTGTTCTTTGACATCTTAGCTAAAAGCACAAGTCATAATGAACTACACAAGGATTTTTAATAAGCACTACTTCCTATGTGTAACTTTAAAACTTTTGGATAAATCGACGATCATTTAATGTTTTTCTGGTCATTTTTTTTGTAATCCAGAATAAAAAGTATTAAAAAAGTGTTCAATTAGTTATATATAACATAGTAACAAGCTAGATAATAACAATGGCAAGTATTTCAGGATTTATTGGGTAGAACACAAATCTAGGGTGCTCGCATAATGCAGCTTAACTGCATAAAAACTACCTTGACCAAAAGTTTTAACAAGCATTTGTGCATAAAATTTAGGGACATGGTTATCCAGTTTTAGTGGAATTAGTTAGATTTTGGCTTAAAACGCTAAAACCAAAGCATTTAGAGCAAATCGGACATTGGATTAAAATGTTTATCAAGTTAAGATCGATCTGACCTGAAATTTTCAGACGAATCGGACAACCGGTTGTTGGGTTGCTGCCTTTGAATTCTCTGAAACTGACATTATCACGATGCTTGATTTTTCGATTGATAACATATTTGTTACGTTCGGAGGACGTGTTTTTCAACAGACTCGGCATTCTTATAGCAACAATTTCAAAATAACAAGTGCAATGACGCAATCTCATACGATATTTACACTTAGCAATCGTCTTAAAATAGCGTATATCGTTATATATTCAAAGCACCATACTCG
This sequence comes from Mytilus edulis, assembly GCA_019925275.1. Lineage (NCBI taxonomy): Eukaryota > Metazoa > Mollusca > Bivalvia > Mytilida > Mytilidae > Mytilus > Mytilus edulis. The sequence continues at coordinate 50,060,382 of CM034354.1, forward strand.
CATCACAGTGCCACGCGCGTAAAAAAAACCTAGTATATCGTATAAAGAATGTCTGCTTGCGTCGTACATGTCATATTGTGATGATTTTTTTAATATAGCAAACATAAATGTTATTGTGGAAGTATTTCATAACGTTATCTGGACATAAATCAATTTCTATATAAATTGCGAAATTATTCCATTTTTTTCAGCAGAACTGTTTTATATTAGGACGTACACCACAAAGTTGATATTCAAAGAAAGGATACAACACATTTACAATTAAGGTGACGGGAAAGTTTTTGTTTTTCGTGTTGATAATTATTTTGTTCACGATAGTCACTATTATTGATTGTAAACCCTGAACGGAGTCTGCTTCTGAATGCAAACAAATGGGAATGCCATTGATATCAAACAACCTACAAGTCCCTCTTGTAACCGAACTTGACATAACGTTAATGAATAAGAAGTTAAACGCTTACATTTATGATGATATCGAATCTACCTTTTCTGATGGTGTTCTGGACATGGTTCATAGAGAGGAAGAAAAAATTCAGACATCCATGTTAGAAGATTATTCGTCCAAACTTACCGGAACAAAAGAAGAATATGACAAAAAAGATGTCGAATATATAGTTCAAAATCTCGAGGACAAATAAGATTGATTGATTGTTGGTTGCTTAACGTCCATGTGAAATATTTCATGCATATTCAGGATGAGAACAAGTTTACAAGAAATACAATAGGTAGGTCTTGTCACAATATAGGTCATCTGGGATGATGGTCGGGAAAATTTGGAATGCCACTGGAAAATAAGGGAATATTGGATAGAGACAGAAATTTTGCCTTGCAACAGACCACCCACGGATCCCTCAAAGAGTTGTTGCAAGGGTTCTTAACGTGCAAAGAGCGTGGCACTCTCTCTACACGAGACATTGGATTTAACGTCCCCATTCTAACCGGACGTGACTGCGACTTGATACATCCCGCACAGCCAAACGGACGCCCCCCTTCGGCAAGCGTTTTACTGCCGGTCGGGAGAAGACCAAGTGACCATTTTTCTATTCCCCAGTCAGGGCAAATAAGAAAATATACAGCTAGAAATCGCTTAAGTTAACAAAAATTTAAGTGAAAGTGAAACCAATTTTAATACAGAAATAACAGATTTGTTGAGTGGGTTTGAACAGACAGGAAAAATTGAAATTGGCAATAATGTTAGCAAAGCTTCAAAACTCACAAGACAAAAACAACAATAAAAAAAACGATTTTTCTAGTGATCTTAAATCTCAGTTTGCGAATGTATCACTCAATTTCGAAGAAAAAAAATGCTTTTTATTTGCAAACTCAAAGAAAGGAATCAGAAGTTATTCAACTTGTTTTCACATAAATTACGTTATTACTAAAAATTTGGTTGTTCTGTGACTGCATTTTAACTTGGGAAAAAAAATTCAAAAATCTTTTTAATTAGATTAAATATATAACATTCGAGTAATTTTCAACTATAATCCTTTTCGAACGTCATTTATTTTTGAAAAACACCATAACGAAATTTCTAAATTTTTCTAAAATGACCCGTTTAACTTGTATATTTTGTTCACACACTTCCCCATTTCATTTGTTTATGAACTAATGTTAATTGTTTTTCAACAATTAAAGATCATAAAAAGCGTGAGCAGGTACTATATTTTTACCTATTCAATTTTTACCTAACTGTAATTGTAAGTGAAATGGCGGAAGGCATAGATTTCACGTTTTTATTAATAATATGTTTGAAATTACTTATTATACCCAATACCCAAAATTGAGGGGGGAGTACTGTTATCCCTCTGTCCGTCCCATGAACATTTTTAGTTATAACTAATCATAAGTGTATGTTAACTTCGCTCAAAATATCCTGTTGGAAGGAGCTAAATAAAGTGAAAAGTTTTGTTCATTTTGCTCACTAATACACTCAACCCGATTTCAGGATTAATTTGGTCGCACACTTTATCAATGGCTACTCTTTCACTAAAACGAGAACCTAGCTTTGGCTGTTTACATAATGAACATGAGCAATCCTAATTTACATAGGCATACTAGATTAAAAAGAAAAAAAATCAACATGTAAATTTTGTACTCAGCATGGTGAAACAATCAATGGGAAAAAGACTATTTCTGGTTGTAATAAATGTGACAAACATATATGTAGTTTTGAATGTCATAAAAGAATCCATGCTGTCATTGGTGTTGTTGTTATGGAGGAGCTAAGCTGTAACATGATTAACTCTTTCTTATTATTTAATTACTAAATCTGATCTTAATAATCCTAAACTGAAATAAAGAATAAATGTGTGTAAAGCAAACCATGATAATCAGTAATCATAATGAAATTTACATCAACAACAGTTTTTGTATATTTCCTGTTAAATATAAATGGTTTGTTTGGTAAAGTAGTCTGAGCTTTAATAATCTTTCAATTCACATACATTGTTAATTTGTAATTCGTGACCATAATATAAATGGTGTGGTCTTATCTCATTGTAACTGTAACTTATATAACATAGAAGTTAAGAGAGAAAAGGAAACAGATATGAAAAGGAACAAAACGAAAATGATAAAATCTTCCAAACTAAAATAAGACAAGACTAAAAATACATCACATTATGAAGATTTCAGTAAGGATAATACTATTTCTGATTTAATCGAGGAGCTGGATTTTCTGAGAGAAAAAAAAAACAATAACAAAAAAACAACCTCCAGTGTTAATATGAAATGAAAAGCGCAAGACGTACATGAATTACCTAGCACGGATACCGCATATTTGCCTTGTGACCGTAGTGGCCTTTACCGAATCGTTTTCTATATCTCCAACCAGCAAAATAACTCAATGATTTACAGGCGAAATGTATAGAAATATGTGAACTTCCTAACTTCAAGAAGGATACACACTATATGTGGACAAAAATCATTGGTATGATCGCCTATAAACTAAATGCAGACGGACAAGCTTTAAACTTAATTCAAAAATATGCTTTACTACCTTCTTTCAATTCATGTTTCCAGTCCAAGTAATCGGAGAAGGAAAGTATTTACTATGATCTGCCTTTGTAGCTTTAATTAGTACATAAACTGACTACCAGAAAATCAAAGCCCGTATAGTAGTTGCATTGTATCTTCATGTGTGTCTGAAGATGAATTGACCTTTCGACAAGAGGCTGACAATTTTGAGAAATCATAAACAATGTTTCCCGAACAATATACTGCTAGTGACAAAATAACAAATAAAATACCAAAAGATTATACAAATCAGATGCCCAGTGAAGGTGTGAAAAGTGCATATATTTTGGGATACAGCAGTTTTTTGCACCCTCATCCTGTTTAAAATCGGTTATTGATTCCCCATATCAAAAGATTGGATATTGTTGTTTTCCAAAAGTAGTCTGAATTCATTTTTCTTAAGAAGATTTCACTTTCTCTATTGATTTCTTACCATATTTAACTTTCAAAGGGTACCTTTTGTGGACTTTTATTCGTGTGTTACTCTAAACTATATTTTCTCCCATTTATTTGTAATGTAGTCCTGTCATGTAATGTTGTCATTTTAATGTTATAATTAACATTACCATTAACGCGGGATGTTTGGCATGTCACAAAACCTGATTTCAACCCACCTTTTTTTCTTAAAAATGTCCTGTACCAAGTCAGCCAAATACCCCTTGTTATATTATACTACTGTTGCCTTTATCTAAGATTATATGTCATCTTAAATCGACCGTTTTATATATATTGTATGATGCATAGCGTCCAATGGCAAATATTTCATATAAAAAAGATGTGGTATGATTGCCAATGAGACAACTGTCCACAAGAGACCATGCATGTTCAGGACATAGATACAATAGGTAGGTTTTGTCATAAAAGAGACCATCTGGAATAATGGTTGGGGACCTTTGGACTGCCACTGAAAATGACAATTTTTGATAGACTATTGTATCAAATGAAATATTCAATCGGAGCCTTTCTTTAGTGATAAATGTATTACACTTGACAATAAACAACCACTTTTCTGAATATCTGTAGCAGATAAACTCTAAATCGGTCACACGCAGTTAGAAACAATTTGACATGTGTAGCATGTACGTATGAAAATACTAAATGGAATCGTGGGGAAACAAAAATGTTGAACCGAAGCCCCTGTTGAACATTATGTTAAAGATTTCTCTGACTCTGGCAAAGTTCAAGAATTCCATATGAATACAAAAGGACAGAGTGGCAGTGTGTTGTGGTAGGGTTGCATCAAGTTAAAATTTCCCTTAGTATCGTACAGCTTGTTTTTTAAAAACTTCCCTCCGACTCATTTTCTGAATAGTTATATTTAAAATACAATTTAAGATTGCTATTTTTACCTCCTTGGGTCCTGACTTTTCATAGCAGTTGTCCGTATTAAACAAACAAATTAAGATATTGGGCCAAAACGATCAATGTTTTAACAGTAAAATAAAGCATAATGAAATATGCGTTTACGTTGTAGTGGCTTTGATGCCGTCAATATTAATATACGTAGCTAATTAAATTATATATTTCAATCAAATTGCTTTATAAAATATTTTTTTTATTTTGTGGATGTAATGAACGAAAAAAAAAACATGATCCATTTTTGTATCGTTTAGAGCTGGCATTTTTCTCATTGTCAGTTGCAGTATCGTTTGCTTTTGTGCACATAAAAAATGTAGAAGAGCAAACATAAACCGAAATGCCGACAAGTTGACCGTGGTGCAAAAATTGGCCTAGATGTGTCCATAAATAGGGGAAGTAATGAACAAAATGCGGAAGTCGAGGACCTAGAAATGGCAGGTTTCTTGATATCGGCAATCAAATCGGATTGCTGTTGATAATTCAAGTGATGCAGTGCAAGATATGATTCCGGAGAATCAATAAAGCAAGGACAATACAAAATATTTATCAATTCCTGCAAATAAATCACGAATCACGAATGTAATAAGTGTCCATATTGAATAAAATAGTGGATAAACCAATATGAAACTAAAACATTTCTCTAACAAAAGTCATGAAGAAACGGTATTATTTGAGCACCAGTGTTAAGGTGTTGAAATGCTTATACCATACCGTTCCTTAAATTTTCTTCAGATAGAATTATTTAAAAACTTTAAGTTCATATTTTAAAAAAAAATAAATGAAATTGTCCCGAACTTTTTTTTGATCGTGATATGCAAACAAATCACAACATAAATTTCTCCTTTTTAATGTAACACAATGTTATAACATGTTTACCTATTTTTTTGTGATTTGTTCAAACAGTGTTGTCATTAAAGTGAGTGGCATTTTAAACGTCTGTCATAGAGTGAGAGGTTTAACTTGCTAAATTAATTCAATCATGTAAACGATTGATTGATTGTTGGTTGCTTAACGTCTAGTGGCAAATATTTCATGCATATTCCGGACGAGAACAAGTTAACAATAAACACAATAGGTAGGTTGTTATAATAGTGAATGATGGTCGGGGAAATTTGGACTGCCACATCATGTAAACGAAAAATAATTTTAACGTTAGTGGTGCGGAATGTTAAGCCTTGAATGACTAAAGCAACTTGAGCAAAATTATTAATCAAAGACCAAAATAAATGAAAAGGTAGATTTTGTAAATAGTGTTTAATTGAATCAAACACTGGACTGTTTGTAAATAAAAACACATTTTTTAGTTGATTAACTCAAAATTCTCACTTTAGCTTTTCAGCTATTTAACGTTTCGATATAGTCTTGTCGTAACATAAATTATCGTCAAGGTTGGTAATCCAATTGCAACGTATCGACATGACAGTATGTTCTTACTAGAACTAGGATGACAGATTGAGTGAAAAACAATGTTGCCGTTGTGAATACGACGAAAAGCATATTAGCTCTGAGTCATAGTGACATTCTTTCTCTTTAATAAAATTAAACAATGTCTTATCTTAAACTGTCAAGTGAGTGTAATTAAATTTACTGTAATATTCCAAGCTTAATCAATTATAAAAATATAACAGATATTACTTTAAACATTAATTAACCAAATAAACTATCAAAATTTTTTTATCGAAATCGAATGTCTATTTCCTTAATTCACAAATTACAGTACATTCAAGTCACAACAAAATCGATGTATTTTGTTGGTCTCTATTTCGGCGTATGATTTGTCTTTTTAGCTCACCTGACCTGAAAGGTCAAGTGAGCTTTTCTCATCACTTTGCGTCCGTCGTCCGTCGTCCTGCGTCCGTCGTCCGTCGTCCGTAAACTTTTACAAAAATCTTCTCCTCCGAAACTACTGGGCCAAATTCTACCAAACTTGGCCACAATCATCCTTGGGGTATCTAGTTTAAAAAATGTGTGGCGTGACCCGTCAAACCAACCAAGATGGCCGCCATGGCTAAAAATAGAACATAGGGGTAAAATGCAGTTTTTGGCTTATAACTCAAACACCAAAGCATTTAGAGCAAATCTGACAAGGGGTATAATGGTTGATCAGGTGAAGATCTATCTGCCCTGAAATTTTCAGACGAATAGGACAACCTGTTGGGTTGCTGCCTGTGAAATGGTTATTTTAAGGAAATTTTGCAGTTTTTGGTTATTATCTTGAATACTATTATAGATAGAGATAAATTGTAAACAGCAATAATGTTCCGCAAAGTAAGACCTACAAATAAGTCAACATGACCAAAATTGTCAGTTGACCCCTTAAGGAGTTATTGCCCTTTATAGTCAATTTTTAACAACTTTTCGTCATTTTTTGTAACTTTTCTAAAAATCTTCTTCTCCAAAACTACTTTGCCAAATTTAACCAAACTTGGCCACAATTATCATTGTGGTTTATAGTTTAAAAAATGTGTCCGATGACCCAGCCTACCAAACAAAATGGCCGACATGGCTAAAATTAGAACATAGTGGTAAAATGCAGTTTTTGCTTTATATCTTTGAAACTAAGACATTTAGGGCAAATCTTTCAAGATTTAAATGTCCATCAGAATAAGATATATCCCCTCACAAATTTTGAGTTGAATCGGACAACCTGTTGTTGGGTTGCTGCCCTAAAATTGGTGATTTTAAGGAAATTTTGCAGTTTTTGGTTATTATCTTGAATACTATTATAGATAGAGATAAACTGTAAACAGCAATAATGTTCAGCAAAGTAAGATCTACAAATAAGTCAGCATGATCAAAATTGTTAGAGGACCCCTTAAGGAGTTATTGCCCTTTATAGTCAATATTGAACAACTTTTCGTCATTTTTGTAACTTGTATAAAAATCTTTTCTAAAACGACTTGGCCAAATTTAACCAAACTTGGCTACAATCATAATACTAGGGTATCTATTTTTAAAAAAAGTGTCTAATGACCCCGCCTACCAACGAAGATGGCCGACATCAGTAAACACATTAACAGGTGAGCGACACAGGCTCTTGAGAGCCTCTAGTTTGTTTTCTAAAGTCTAAATGCAAACAAACTTGACCACTGTCATCAATAGGGTATTTAGTTTAAGAAGTTGTCTGATGACCCTGACTATCAACACACATGGCCCACATGTTTAAAATTTAAAAATAGGGGTAAAATGCAGTTAACAAAAAAATATGGTGCCTCTAGTTTTACAACATAGGAGGAAGGTTGCTTTTGCCACCACGCAATGAAAATTAATTGTTTCGTGAATATTTATAAACATTTTGGGTACTAGTATTTTTGATTCAGCGTGATTTTTAACAGTTCATATTGATATTGAATAATGATTCGAAATATAGTTTCGCTTAAAGTGGCCACTCTAATACCCACCAAACAAATAATGTAGATTCTGACAATGAAAGTGATTAAAGATGATATAATATATTATATCCAATAAAGAATCTAGGGCAGCACTAGGTCAAATAACATATTAATTCAAATTGCAGAAGAGCTAGTACACACAAAATGCCGAATAAAACTTGTTTATTTCATCGTCTCTGGTTGTCAAACGTCACTGTGTACTTGTAGATCGCACACATACAAACGCCACTCCACTAATAGCAGGAAACTTAAAAACCAATCAGAAGATGTACAACGTTGCTCATTATTTATATTATTATTTCATAATGATCGACCAAGGGAGGACCTCACATCAGAAGTCTATTAAAGCACCTCTTTGTTCTCTCAGTGGTCTTCTACTAGGAGGTCGCTGGAATTGATAATAATGGTGATTGCATCTTAATAGCTTTTCAAGCTTTTGTATGAACATATATACATCATTCTTGTTTGTCTTTAATGTATTTCAATGTATTTAAAATGTATAATTGATTGTTTGTATTGCAGACCCTTATGGGTGTAATTTTGGTAACATTGTTCAGTGTTGCTGTTTAAGTGGAAGTAAAGATATATCTTAAGTAATACGACAACTGGACCTTTAAATCAACGGGGAATGATATTGGTACAGTCATTGAGACGTGTGATGAACAGTCGTAAGAAAAAAAATCAATAGAATGTCTGGGCAGTACTTAAAATCAGAAGTCCAGATCCATATATAAATGTTTCTGAGAATTATTATGATCCAACAAAAACTCAGAACATGCCTCTTTCACAACAATAGAGAAGATTTTAGAAATCAGTTAGGTTTTTTTCCTCCAAAATACTAGTAAATTTGATATAAAATTTGTACCAATAAATCCCCCTTGACCCGATTGCTAATTATTTACGCTCACCCCACTTAATTTGTGTTCACTGCACCTTTTCCTTTAGAAGTGAATTATTTCAGTCACTACACAAGAATTCTTTAGAAATTAAATGTTTGATGAACAGTAGCCGTCAAAAATTAATGTAGAAAAATATTTCTCTCTTCCTATAATTTGTCAGCATAGTAAATGTTGTCTCCTATTTATCATGGTCTTTAACATGTATACTATGACTGAAGACTCGTATTAGGTTTCCACCTTGATAGAAATTGTACCATGAAAAGAATCATATACTTGGATTGGTATTAAAAATGCTGATTTCTATTCGAGGTAGGACTTTTGTCCCCTAAAAGGTCCCGACTTCGAGCGTGTAAGGACGCCACGTATCAATGTGTAAGGTTCTACACTGTTACCTCTACCTTTGGGTGTTATTAAATGTTTATAATATTTTGGTCCTCAGGAAGTAATTTTAATTTTGTCGTTGCAAGTACTCAAGCAGATTAATTTTACAAGTAAACAGTTTTTGTTGCTGATAGACTGCAATAAATGTGTGGATATACTGATATAAGACATGCAGCACTATCGTGCTCATGCTAAGAAGTGGCACTAAACGTGCACCTGCAAACGGGTTAAATATCCGTCGGTTTTCGATTTAATTTTAGCGTACTACCAATGACAAAATTACCTTATTGTTATCTGATTGACCTTGACACCGACACATCCTGCTTTTTCTGGATAAGCGCAACCCGACCAAAATCGTTGCAATTTAAACATGTACTAAACTACGACTTCATAAGGCTGAATCCAATATTCTGCTTGGAAAGTGTCGGATACGACGAAAGTGTCAAAATCACGCAGGTGAATATTAAATAATTGTGTCGTTGGTAGTACGCAAATGTTAATTGGTAAACGACAAAAAATATTCAGATTTCATAGGTAACAGGTTTTTTAATCTGTAACGCTCGACACGTGTTTCGTCTACGTTAAATTGATTCGTCCAGTGGCAAATAAGTCATGCATATTCAGGACGAGAACATGTTAACAATAAATACAATAGAATGGTCTTGTCTTATAGAGGTCATTTGGGATAATGGATAATTTGGAACTATGCTAAAAATAAATCCTCAACAAATCATATGCAATTATTTAGAATTATTCACAGTTCAATTCCAAAAAGTAGTGTGCTGATGATACGAGAGAGAGACAATTGCCATCCCCATGAACCACGAGTAGCAAATAGTTCACAAGTTTTGCTGTAGTCTTTTTTTGTGGAACAAATTCGATGCATCCTCGTCAATTACTAAATTATTTAACACAATGTTGACATCTTCATTTATCTATATGGGGACGTTAAATTCGATGCCTCGTGTAAAGTGAGTGCTACGCTTTTAGCACGTTAATAACGTTTGAAACAACTTTTTGAGGGATCGGTAGGTGGCCTGTTGCAAGGCAAAATTGCTGTCCCTATCCAAAATATCCTCATTTTCCATTGTCAGTACACACTTTCCCGACCATCATCCCCAGTGGACTCTATTATGACAAGTCCTACCTATTTTATTAATTGTTAACTGTTCTCGTCCTGAACATGCATGACATCTTTGCCACTGGACGTCAACAATCAATATTAATGCTCAGAATTATCCTTAACCAGCTGCTTAATTCAAACAATGATGCAAAGTTGACCGAAGAATCAAAATATTTATATGCTGGAATCTTAAAGAATGCAAGTGTCTGTAGTAACAGCAATTAACGATACTAAGAATGACAGCTTCAATAAACATAAAGCTAACACGACACCGAGTTGATTAATTTTGTTTTGTCACAGTATAACATTGTTGTAATTATGTTTACACTTTAATTTCAACAATTATATATGGAACACAAATCCCCGACCATCACCCCAATTGTCCTTTATTATGACAAGACCTACCTATTGTATTTTTTGTTCTCGTCCTGAATATGCATGAAATATTTGTCACTGAACGTTAAGCAACCAACAGTCAATCAATCTATTTTTATTATCCATGCCCTATCTTTCGTAACCTTGTCTCTTAAATATCTTCATTACTACTATAACTTTCCCTGGTAGCAACATCCTGTTTATATTGACGAAAGAAACCTAACCATCTAATTCGTTTGCTAAATGATATAAATAATAAGGTACACGTACAATTATAATCATAATTATCAGACTTGGAATCCCAATGGGTACCAATTGCGCTCCTCTACTTGCAGATTTGTTTTTATATTCCTATGAAGCAGAATTTATCCAAGGGTTTGTACAGAAAAGAGAAAAGAAATTAGCCCAGTCTTTTAATATTACCTTTCGGTATATTGATGATGTACTGTCTTTTACTAATAATATATTAAGTGATCACATACATTTAATATATCCAAGTGAACTTGTAATTTAAGATACTACCGACTCAGATAAATCTGCTTCATATTTAAACCCTTTTCTCGAAATGACTTCTGATGGTAGGTTGAATACCAAATTTGTGACAAACGCGATGATTTTAATTTTTCTATAGTCAACTTTTCATTTCTGTGTAGCAACATCCCAGCGGCACCAGCATATGGCGTGTATGTGTCATGATTGATACGTTACTCTAGAACAAGCTCAAAATAAGATAAGCCTGTAGATAAATGGTTTTCGTTGCAATTGTTTCATGTCCGTCATATTTGTGTTGCGTAAACCTTTTTTTTATTGCACCCTCCGTAGAGGAAAGGACGATTAAGTTTAACCCTTGTCCGTCCGTACGTCCTTCCATACGTAATAACGTCCCAAAATTGGTTTCCATATCTTACTTTTGTTGGACTCAACCAAATGTTGGGAAACGTATACATAATACTAATTATCACAAACTTACCACAAAACACAAATCGAGTTTAAATTTTGAAGACTTCACTTACACGTTGGAGAGATATGAACCTTTACAAATGGAAATATCGCTAAGTTTTCGTTTCCGTTTCCTTACTTTAGTAGCAAGTAAGAATTTTAGTTGCGTCACATTGACCGTTCTAGAGCTATCTCCTTTTACAAATGGAAATATTGCTGTTTTTTCATTTCCGTTCTCTAACTTAAGTTTGTCTCAACCAAATGTTAGGAAATAAACTCATCATAGATACCAGGACTAAATTTTGCATATACGCCAGGAAACATAGGCAATATGCTGATAACCATAAAACACAGGTCAATTTCGAATTTTGATTGCTGCATCACTTTAACCGTTTTAGAGTAATGCCCTTTCACAGAAGAAAAAAAGTGATGATTTTATTTTGTTTCTGTTCTTAACTTTCAGTTTGCTACAAACCAAATGTTATGAAACTTTTATCCCATACTCATTGTCATATTATACAGATCAAGTTTAATTTTTGGTGCTGTCTCTTATTTTGACTGTTCTAGAAAAAAAAGGGGAAAAATTGCTGATTTTTCCATTTCTGTTCTTTAAGTTATGTTTGCCTTAACCAAATTTTATGACACCAATAAACACTATACTTATTTCTACGAAACTCGGGTAAATAACATATTTCGGTTGCGTCACTTTTACCATTTTTCAGTTATGTTCCTTCATAACTTGATATGATATGCAAGCGGGTGCAGCATCGTCTGTGTTTCATTAACAAATTCATCAATAACATTTTAATGGCAGCCTTTAGTTTTCTCCGTTTCATAAGTTTCGTGCCCGAGGCTTAAATATCCGTACGATATGAGTTGTTCTCATTGTTGAAAGTCAAACTGTTGCATACATCCGCTTCATTTGATCTGTTGTGGATAGCTGTCTCATTGGCAATCAAACTATATCTACATATTTATTAATTACTTGTTTTAGTTATGCACACTTGCACACAAACTTTTATATATAACTATGGAACGCATAAAGCACATTAATAGATAATCACAGTTTATCGGCGACAATGATAGATTATCGGTCGACCATTATAGATGTACGGCGTAAAGTATACTTTACGGTCGACCATCATAGATGGTCGAATTAATGTGACTCGCGCGCAGACAATGATAGTTACTTCTTTGATAATGCATTTACAGTCGACAAGGTGAATTGTTTCGACAATGATAGTTAACGTCGACCAAGTGAATTAAAATACGAGTCGTAAATCCGTAAATTATAAATAAAACAGGAAATACTTGTCGAATGTTAAATCAATTTTGATTGGCGGTCAACTTTTTCTACTTTCGTTTTTAAACTTAGGATCATGATGATGAAGAAACGGTTTTGAAAAATGATACAATGACTTTAAAGGTGAGTGACAGTTGTTATTACTAACCTTATGTTATTTAAGGACATATTTACTGTTATTTGTAAAACTTATATCTTGTAAGTTTTATAGATATATAGGTCTGAATCAAGCGATATAATTTCTAAGTCCGAGATTACTCTGACGTCCAACGACTGTTTTGCCAGACAAGCTGGGACCGGCTCTAGCAGTATTCCTGAAATAACTATAACCAGCATTTACCTTTTGAACCCATCATCCATAGGCATGGCATGTGCCTTAAAATAATAAAATTGAGTTTGTGTGTTGGGGAAGTGGGTTTTGAAGTTCAATAATCGATGTTGGCAATTTATACTAGTGATTTCCAAAATTAAGTAAACGGACAAACTGATCAGCATACTAGACATGTTAGGCATGAAACAGTTTTGTAAATAAATAAAATGCAGGAGAACATAGTCGTTTTTCTAGACCATGCAAATCCAGGTCTGTTCGCCTTATATACATGTTATAGTTCATGTAGATAGATACAGTAATTCATATTTTTAACTATTTGTTAGTATTTTGTAACATGAATTAGTATAGATATATGTATTTTAAAAGTTTCTCATAATTCTTTTAAATAAGAATGGCATAAAGATATTTTAGTGTTTTAATTATTTTGTATGTGGTGAGACAAATAAACGTTGAAAATATTTTGCAAATCCCTATATTTTCACCTTTGAATAAAATAGTAGTGCATATTAACTTTGGTTTCTGGGATATATATATTTTCTCATTTATAACTAACTTCATGGTAAAAGTGTTAAACATTTTGCCACATATGGAGTTTCTTTGGAAAATTACGCTCTCTATATTTACAGAATTACAGTTCAATACACATGACAAAATAGTATATACCTCACAGAACATAGTAGGTGACACATGTGGTTGAAAATATGTAAATGGGTTAACAAAATATTCCTTTCAATATGAAATTAAATTAATCCTATATTTCATTGCAGTAAAAATATAGTCATTAAAATATATGTCTTGTGTGTTTCAAATCTCCATTCCTTTTTATTATCGCACTTATTGGCCCAACGTCTGTTGTCTTTAACTTGCACAATCTTCGCATGAAACTAATGGTCCAAATTTAACCAAAATTGGCCATAATCATCATTGTTGTATCTAAAATTGAGAATGGAAATGGGGAATGTGTCAAAGAGACAACATCCCCAACCATAGAAAAAACAACAGCAGAAGGTCACCAACAGATCTTCATTGTAGCAATAAATTCCCACACCCAGAGGCATCCTTCAGCTGGCCCCTAAACAAATATATACTAGTTCAGTGGTAATGAATGCCATACAAATTTCCAAATTGTACACAAGAAACTTAAATTAAAATAATACAAGACTATCAAAGCAGGGTTGGCAAAAACCCGGGTTTTATGAGTATTGCCCAGCCCAGTGGGAAATACTGGGAACACCCGGGTTTTACTGGGTTTTAGTGGGTAATACTGGGCAATACAGGGTAATATGAAATACTGGTCAGAATTTTATAGAGAATTCAGTGATCAAACACAAATGTTATACAATCAAGATATATAAATAACCTTATTTGTTTGTCTGGATTGGTAAAACTGTAAATATAAAGCAAAAATTGTTTTTTAAAATAAATATAACTCCTTTTAAGGATTAACACTTACATGTAAGAAAAATTGTATTTAAATAATGTCTATGTACTGTCCCTAAGCAAGTAATTATTCAGATTAGAATGCTGATTTGTTTATGTAACAATAATCAGCCCTTTCAATTCTATAAGTGTTAATGGCATGACCCCATAGGGTGTTTATTTAGCAATATGAATGTAAAACATTTGAAATTTACAATGCACTAATATGATTGATTGATTGATTGTTGGTTGCTTAACGTCCAGTGGCAAGTATTTCATGCATATTCAGGACGAGAACAAGTTCACAATAAATACAATAGGTAGGTTGTTGTAAATGAGGCCATCTAGGATGATGGTCGGGGAAATTTGGACTGCCACTGGAAAATGAGGGTATATTGGATAGGGACAGAAATTTTGCCTTGCAACAGGCCACCTACGGACCCCTCAAAGAGTTGTTGCAAGGGTTCTTAACGTGCAAAGATATATATATTGCAATGTTTTTTTCCTTTCAAAGTATGGATTAATATTGAAACAATGCTTGGTAATTAACAAGGTTTCCTTAAATGTGCAAATCTTGTATTCTGTCTACATAGAAAGGAATGAAATTGAATTTTTCTTTATTTTAGAAATGACTGTCAATGGTTATCTGTATAAAAGTATATATTTAGCTGTAATACTATGAAACTACACCAAGATTTTACTATTTTGTGATAAAATAAGCTAAAAAAATCATATTGCCCAGTAATGCCCAGTATTCCCATTTCTGAGAGTATTGCCCAGCCCGGGAAAACCCGTGTTTTCCCACCCGTGAATTCCCAGGCGGGTAATACTTTGCCAACCCTGTATCAAAGGCCAGAGGCTCCTGACTTGGGACAGGTGCAAAAATGAGGCGAGGTAAACATGTTTGTGAGATCTCAACCGTCCCTTATACCTCTAGCCAGTGTAGAAAAGTCATTAAACGCATAACAATATGCACATTAAAAAATCTAGTATAATAAAATATGTGTTCATTGCCCTGGCCAACCATCCAAGATGGCTGCAATAGCTAAAAATAGAACATAGTTGGTAAAATATAGATTTTGGTTTTTATCTTTGAAACCAAATCATTTATGGCAAATCTGACGAAGTCAATTTGTTTATCAGGTCAATTTCTATCTGCCCTGAACATCTCAAATGAAACAGACTACCGGTTGTTGGGTTACTGCCCCTGATTTTTAATTTTAAGGAAATTTTGCAGATTTCGGTTATAATCTTGAATATTATTATAGATAGAGATAAACTGTAAACAGCAATAATGTTCAGAAAAGTAAGATCTACAAATAAATTAACATGACCAAGAGGAATATTGCCTGTCATGAGGGTTGCCGGTATAAATCATTTTTTTTTATTCAATATAGGATTTCGCAAATTTATCTTATACTTAATAGAAAAATGAAATAAAAAAATGGGGTCACCGTTCATTTATGCTCACAATCTGCCTTCGAAAGAAGCATTCATTTTACTAAATGTCCTTTTTATACGAACGCAAAAATTTTAATTTTTTGGTCGTATATTGGTATCACGTTGGCGTCGTCGTCGTCGTCATCGTCGTCCGAATACTTTTGTTTTTCGCACTATAACTTTAGTTTAAGTAAATAGAAATCTATGAAATTTTGAAGCAAGGTTTTTGACCATAAAAGGAAGGTTGGGATGGATTTTGTAAGTTTTGGTCCCAACAGTTTAGGAATTAAGGGCCCAAATAAGCATTTTCTTGGTTTTCGCACTATAACTTTAGTTAAAGTAAATAGAAATCTATGAAATTTTGACACAATGTTTATGACCACAAAAAGCAGGTTGGGATTGATTTTGGGAGTTTTGGTTTTAACTGTTTAGGAATTAGGGGCCAAAAAAGGGCCCAAATAAGCATTATTCTTGGGTTTTGCACAATTACTTTAGTATAAGAGAATAGAAATCAATGAAATTTAAACACAATGTTTATGAACACAAAAGGAAGGTTGGGATTGATTGTGGGAGTTGAGATCCAAACATTTTAGGAATTAGGGGCCAAAAAGGGGCCCAAGTAAGCATTTTTCTTGGTTTTCGCACCACAACTTAATCTAGTATAAGTAAATAGAAATCTTTGAAATTTAGTCACCAGGTTTATGTCCATAAAAGGAAGGTTGGGATTGATTTTGGGAGTTTTGGTCCCAACAGTTTGGGAATAAGAGGACCAAAAGGGTCAAAAACTAAACTTTGTTTGATTTCATCATAATTGGGGTTCTTTGATATGCCAAATCTAACTGTGTATGTAGATTCTTAATTTTTGGTCCCGTTTTCAAATTGGTCTACATTAAGGTCCAAAGGCTCTAAAATTAAACTTAGTTTGATTTTAACAAAAATTGAATCCTTGGGGTTCTTTGATATGCTGAATCTAAAAATGAACTTAGATTTTTTTATTATTGACCAAGTTTTTAAGTTGGTCCAAATCACAGTCCAAAATTAAACTTTGTATGATTTCATCAAAAATTGAATAATTAGGGTTCTTTGATATGCCAAATCTAACTGTGTATGTAGATTCTTAATTTTTGGTCTCGTTCATAATTGATCTAAACATGTACTTAGATTTTTTATTATGGGCCCAGTTTTCAAGTTGGTCCAAATCAGGAATCAAAATTATTATATAAAGTATTGTGCAATAGCAAGAAATTTTCAATTGCACAGTATTCAGCAATAGCCAGAAATCTTCATTTGCACAGTATTGTGCAATAGCAAGAAATATCTAATTGCACAATATTGGGCAATAGCAAGAAATTTTCAATTGGAGTTGTCTTTCTTTGTTCAGAATAGTAGTTGAATCAACTTAAATCATGGTTTTTATACAATATACAATGTATTTTCACTTTTACTACCAACTGATTAATTAAAAATTGTCATGAATCCATCCTTTGTTTAATATGCACATAGACCAAACTTAGCGACACATGCAGGCTCTTTAGAGCCGCTAGTTTGTTTTAATCTCCAACTCGACATACTTTGCATTTAACGTCTTTCTTTTTTGAAGTGTCAACAAAATGTTTAGACATCTTGATCATATATATATATAGTTATTATATAGCATTTATGCCATAGCACATGCAGAATTGTAACACATATTTTAATTAGTTCTCAAGCGATATAGTCATTTTGTGCTGAGGCAGTATATCAATTGTATTCAATATATACTAAGTACTTGTAATAGTAAATTAAATGATGTCTTTCTTTTTTTTAGTTCAATACTCAGATGATGACTTCCAAGATACAATACCACAAATAGTCATTCAAGACAGACTGCAGGCAGCTCTTGTTAGTGTGCACACACTTAGAGATTATACAAGACCACACAAAAGACAAAAGACAAAAGAGAAACCAGGACCTAAAGCCAAGATTGTAAGGATGAAGTTCTACATGCTACCAGATGGTTGTGACCTACCTAAACTATCAAGAAAAGACCCAGTGATCCAAAGACACCAGAGTATTGGTTATGGTACGTATACTGACATTTGTTACCATTTGACAAGAATAAAAAATATGTCAGAAATTGTTTCATACTAAATTACTAGAATCTGTTACAAAATAATAAGCTATATAAATTTATATTTTATAAATAAAGGAACTAAAAAAGCAGGTTAAATTAAGGACTAAACTGCACAACTTAATCAAAGATAAAGGAGTGGTAAAATACAAATATAAAGGTCCAACAAGTATTAAATGAAAACAAATCTACAGCTGCCATGATGAATTATTTTGTTTCCAATAGGACAAATTCAGTAATTTTGTTATCTGTGAAAGCTCAATACATACAATACTGTTTTGCTGTTCAATTTTACCCAATTTTGATATTATAAGTAATATTTATATCATTCAATGATTATTATTTTTTAATCCTTTTTCTCTTATATATTTTCTTCAAATGTTATTTAATTCGTTCTAAAGCATAAGAAGCTTTAAAATGCTCCTTATTTACATTCGTTAATTATCTTGTATCTGAATCTTGGTCTACATAAACTGGGGGTTTTGATGTCGAAAATTGAGAATATATGGCAGTTAATAAATAAGTTGGTTGTAACAAGAACAGTCATTTTTGTGCATTACTGTAATTTTTCTAAAAGTAGATATGTTGTGATTATACTGGTTGACAATAATAGCTCGTCATATTATAATTGATTGTAACTTAAGATTATGTTTTATAGGGTACCCCTTAACCCATTATGAAGACTTCAAAGGAAAGAGCATGCCAATTCAACTAGATTTAAGCCAAGGGGACTTCAAAGAGAAGATCCGCAGCCTGTACACAAGATTAGCCAACAAAGACTTTGAAATCTTCACTGTTAGTCAGCAAAGAGAGTTAGCAGCAGCTCCCTTCAACCCACCATTTTATAAAGAACAGAAGTACCAAGGAACCGTCATTATTAAGATTCTGTTTTTTTTTTTTTCAATATTAATTATTTTTCTCAATACTGGGTACCCATATTATAAAGGCAGAATTTTTCAGAAAAATGAGATAAATTAATCTGGTTTAAGTGCCCTTGATTGACATATTTTTCTAGAATCTGTCTGCTTTTGTTTATCTTCAAAATCATTCCTTTAATTTTTTTCTGTTAGTTGGATTTAACCTGACTTATAATTAGCATAAAAATGAACTGCTGTGGTTTTAATTATAAATTAAAAAAAAATCATAAATTATTTGCTATTTTAAAGGTATGGTGTTAATACATCATTTTAGATACAGAAATATTATAACAATCAAACTTTTAAAATTATAAACTCTAACACAGCTGTAATGAAAATTGGAATTCAACATCTTATTTCAACATTATTCAATCATTGTTAGATAATTTGTCAATAAAATCAGTCAAGAAATGGAATAACATTATTCTTCACTGGTCACTTGTTCAATATAACTTTTATTTAACTACGGAGGGAACCACCATTTTGAATTGTTTGAATCAACAAATGTTCGATTTCTACACTTCACAAGTAAAACTGCCTTTGTGACCATCAAATCTACAATTGACAGTGGCAACTCTCCAACTACAGTTCTGTTATTCCTTAAATGTTAAATTATGATATTCTGAACAAATGACCTTTTTCATAAATCTTGTCTGCAAATGAACTCACATCACAATGATATCTATTTTCATTTTTATTTGGACAAGTAGAAAACTTAAGCTGAAAAAAATAGTCTTTTGCCAATATTAATCTGCTGTTTCCATTTTACCACTTTATTAAACACTTAATTAGTTTATAAGTTCATGTAATAACCACATTGATTGTCATGTTTGGTATGATCCTGTCATTTTTCTTAATATATACCTCTTATTATAAATAACAAAATATTGAAAATCTTTAATTCTTACAGGATGTAGTTGTTCAACCTCAAGTCCCTATTGATACAGAAACAGACATGACAGCGGACAGCATGAATTCTCTACCAGACTTACCTCCTATTCAAGTATGTAATTAAGCTGACTTCTGTTTCAAATATTGTTTCATGAGGGTGGTAAAGGGTTATTTTCCCTCAACCTTTTTGGCCTTTTTATTTCACATGTTTGTGTGTTGCCGTTTATTTCTCATGTTCTCCTTTATAGACATAGGAAGATGTTGTATGAGTGCCAAAGAGACAACTCTCTATCCAAATAAAAATTTAAAAACGTAAACCATTAATGGTCATGGTACAGCCTTCAACACAGAGTTTGAACAACAAGCTATAAAGGGTCCCAAAAATTACAAGTGTAAAACCATTCAACCGGAAAACCAAAGGTCTAACCTATATAAAAAGCTAGAAACATGTATAAATTACATAAACAAAAGACAAGTGTTACTCGTTCATATAATCTTAATTTCCCGTGCTTGTCCCGCATTTTCCATATTTAGGGCCAACTTTTAACACCCTCTAACATTAGTCATCAGTCTAAAAATATGCAAGACTACTTCACACATTATTTAAAATATTAGATTTATCATGTGTGAAAAAGTAAAATTATTTTAAAACATTTTTTTTCATTTAAAATTGCAAAAAAGGTCTTCCTTGTCAATTTTGATTATGATGCTTGAGCAAGCATTTATACAAACAAAGACAGCAATCCAATCGGCAATCAAAACTTTATACTACTAGCCTTGGGAAAATAGCTCTACAATTTTTATACGACCGCAAAATTTGAAAAAATTTCGTCGTATATTGCTATCACGTTGGCGTCGTCTTAGTTTTCGCACTCTAACTTTTATTTTCTTCGTTAAGTATTAGGAGGAATATAAATTTGAACATACATGTAGCATCAATTACCACTAAACACATTTATTAAATATTTTGCATGATTGAAAATAATATACTTTACATAACTTTCAGGAAACCGTTGCCAGCAAAGATAAGAAAAGGATTTTATTTGAGGCTGATCTGGAAGAAAGGAAATTGACCTTCGTTAAAACTTCCCATGCTCCCGATTTCCTTCAACAGCTAGGGAATAAATTTTCTCAAACTGAAGAGATGTGGCGGACATCATCCACCTCAAGATCAACACTACAGCTTATAAATTCTGAACTGAATTGGTATATTGTGGAGCACCTCTCAAATTGTTATTTGGGACAAGCCACCTGCTTCATCCGGCCCATACAGAAGGATATCGATGCAACACCGATTGATGAAGGAGAAAAGGTAATGTATTGTCACTACCTTATAGCATTTATTTTTATGCTCTTTTCACTTCTTGAGCAAGTTGATTGATGTCCTATTGTCCAACTCATGGTTAAGTTTCTGTGTTAAGATCCATTTTTCAGATACTAGTTCTAACATATCTTATTTGCTCAAGTACAAATTGGATGAAACACAAGTCAAACAGACTTATAAAGATTTCTCCATTTAACGTTTATAATAGAAAATAGAGACAAGAATTGCAAAGATGAACTGAAATTGTTTTGAACTGTAAATAAACCACATAGACCAGTATCTTCTCAAACTATTTCTAGTTGGTTAGTAAAGGTGATTAAACAATGCATATTAAAAAGAAATTAAAAAGATATTCCTTCAGTGAGAGGACATTCTACTAGGTCAATTGGACCTTCCTGGGCTCTTTACAAAATTTTGAATAGTTCCAAAATTATTACTGCGTTACAAACCATGAACAATGACGGTCACAAAGATAAGGATACAATTGGGTATTAAAAAACTTGTACAAATAAATGATTGTTTTTTTCAATGGTCTACAGAATTGGAACATGAATTTGTATTGCCTTCAGAAAAAACAAAAGCATGATATTTCTTGGCAACAGTTATCAAATGTACCAGGATTATAATTTAGTACGCCAGACGCGCGTTTCGTCTACACAACACTCATCAGTGACGCTCATTTCAAAATATTCATAGAGCGAAACAAATACATAGTTGAAGAGCATTGAGGATCCAAAATTCCAAAAAGTTGTGCCAAATGCGGCTGAGGTAATCTATGCCTGGGTTGAGGAAATCCATATTTTTTCGAAAATTCAAAGTTTTGTAACAGGAAATTTATAAAAATGACCAGATTATTGATATTCATGTCAAAACCGGAGAGTTGAATTCTGGGCTGGTAATACCCTCGGCGACGAAACGTCCACCAGCACCATTCAAGATGTTCACCTTACCCTGTCCTCTTTCACAGACGTAGTAAAATATGTATGTTCACAACAATTTCTAAGTGAAATATCCAACAAAACCATACACAATTCCTAAAAGATTTAACCAAGATATTGTTGAGGGTTGGTTTTCACATCAAAGAGGCTGTTGTGGAGATAACCGTGAACCCAGTCATCCAATATGGTTACAACAATACAAAGCTTCTTTCTTTAAAAGAGCAAAATCAGTAGTTGCATGTAATAACTATGGCAAACCAAATATCAAAGAAGTAGAAAGAAGTAAAAAATACTTCAAAACTTGTAAACAGATAAAAAGTCTTACCTGGCCAATTACTATATGAAATTGTTAAAGTCGTATTTTTTATTATTTAAAATGTCTAGATTTAATTTGGTGATAGTCGGGCCAGGCATTTGAAGGAACAAATAGCTATGGCTGTGTCCAAATACTTTCCAGGAAAAACAATTGGACAGATAACAGACCTGGCCAGCCAACAAATACCTAAGTCTGGTAAATAAAAACTTGTATATGTTGTCGGGGGTATATGCAATTTGACAACAGAATTAAATTCTGACACAAGCAGTACATACGAAGAGGTTGTATAAGTTTGTTACCCCGATTTTGTTTTTTGTCCATAGATTTATGAGTTTTGAACAGCAGTATACTACTGTTGCCTTTATTTATGTACCAGGATTATAATTTAGTACGCCAGACGCGCGTTTCGTCTACATAAGACTCATCAGTGACAATGGTAAGGCATTTAGCATTTGAAGAAAATGTATCCCGTTGTTTGGGAACTATATGAAAAGGCATGTGTTTGCTTGACCCATATGGGTGTATTTTGCAAATATTTTTTTTTATTATTATCAACTGTATGTGTTCTGGTCAAATTCGTCTTGTCGTCTTTAAAAACCAAGTCAATTTCGAACATCATCATAACCTGGAGACAACAACAAATTCTGGAAGTAGGATATGGTTTCCCAATGGGATGGCTCCTAAAATATCTTGTTTAGGATGCAGCATGTTGCTTGTCCTTTCATCAAGATGCACACTGGTACAACATGGTCGATGTAGGTGGCACATTGCAGCTTTGTCATGTAGGTGCTCCAGAAGAGACGGATGTTGTTGACAAGTTCCTCTTTTGACGTCATGTTGATGGTAGACAGATGTCTCTTCAACTGGCTCCATACCATCTCAATCGGATTCAATATTTGTTTTCTATCTTTGAAATGTTTGAAATGAAATTAATAAAAGAGTTTATATTAAATTAAAAAGGTTCAAATTGTAAATTGTTTGTTTTCAGATGCAAAGATGTAATCGATTCTGGCAGGTTAGATCAAATTGATATCAACATAAATCAAGGGAAGTGGTACGATATAAAACTTAGAAAGGTCAAACCAGAAAGTGTAAAAAAAAAAGTCAACCAGCTATCCCACTAGTATTAGGATGGAAAAAGTTTCCGTCTAGACCCATACCGGTCAATTTTAATTATGGTCACATGACTTCCAATCCTCCCACAACAGGAGAACAATATCTCAAAAGTGGAAGTGTGACAAATATAATGAACAATTCCAAAGGTTCAGACTTATATTTTATAAAGGGAAAGTTGATGAAGCATGCCAAGCTCTTTGCTTTAACGTCTCTAAAGAATTCAGTTCTCTCTGCTTCAGCTGCTGTTTCTTTTAGTTAGTTGTCTCCAGTGTTATCTTATGCAATGCAGATTCGCTGAAAGCAGCGTGCAATACAGACAGGATAAATCTGCTGAGATTACGTTCAAAATTCACCTAATCCTTATCTGAAAATGGAACAAAAACATTATAAAGACCAGGTTGATGACAAAACAAAAAACTAACTCTTAATTATTGCCTAAATATTTGCGAAGCTTAACTTTTTAACTCTTACTTGTTTCTCGAATACTTGTTAAGCTTAAATTTTAGTTATTGACTAAACATATGAGCCCCGTCGGATAGAAATCGACCTTATGCAATTCGACGTCAAACCGAGTAACGTTACGATAAAGTTATTATATTTAAATCGATTTTAATTTTTATCACGTTATTTTACTATTGATTTTTATTTGTATATACTCAATTTGCTTTAGTCAAGAATTTTAGTATATTGAAGGACCTTTTGTCTTATTTTAAAAATATGCTTTAAATTGTAAAAATATTCGAATTAGCTCTCGCCGCGATATAGCCTTTTTGTGCTAATGCGGCGTAAAGCAACCAACAATCAATCAATCAATATGAGCCGCGTCGGATAGAAATCGACCTTATGCAATTCGACGTCAAACCGAGTAACGTTACGATAAAGTTTCACAAGTTTTCATACAGGTAGTTTCTGACGTTATAAAAAAAACATGTCGCTATCTCACAAAAGACTACGTTTTTTCCAAAAAATATTGTGGGGACATTTCTGATCGGATTTTAATGTACTAGGTACCAATAGAAGCAGAATTGTCACAGTTATATTTGTTTATTTTGATAGATTTTTGTTGTAAAACGTTTTCAATTTTTGGTTATATAACCAGTATTGTTTTTGTTCAGAAATTTCTTATGTATTTCAACGAAATTAAATTGTAAAAACTGTTATACATGTTCATAATATGAGAAACAAAAGTAATGGACGACAAAACTATGACAAATTAAACTAGTATACTTTAGAGGATTCTACGTCTTTTAACTCCGTATTTGTGAAAATCCAACATAATATGCCTTCACAATTTTTTTTAGTGGGGTTTTATATGAAATTTGTAAAAAAACATACGGGGAAACCATACAATGTTAATCTGAATGAATCGGGCCTTTAACTGATGTATTCCATACATATAGGACAAAACTAGTATGTTATTACTGATAAGTTTAGTAAAAAAAATGCCTATAATCTTTCACGGAAACCGCTTTATCCGGTCCGACATGAACATTTCCAAATTATCTGGGAACCGTCACCTGCGTTTCGCGTGTCGTCTGCTTTAATAAAAAAAAAATGTTCCTGAATCTTTTCCTTTTCTAAATAACATATTTCTCAACCTTAGTATCAGTTTCGGCTAACAGGAATACATTGTTTTGCTAGGGTATGTATTTTCTAATACGTTCTATATATTGAACTATTTTTACGTTTACGATCTATTTTTACTTTTGATACAAAGTGAAAGTACTATCTATTTTAGTAAAATTTATTTTCATTTCGTTCAGTGACATATAACACTGGTCTTAAGAAATAATTGTATACAATTCTTAAGCTGAACTATACTAAAGTGATATTCTGAAAAACTTTTTCTAGCAGTTTAAAACGAAATTTGTGCTGTATTGCAAAATTTTGCTACACACAGTCATGACAGTTACACAGTAACACACGCAAAAACAAAATTAAGTCAAAATTAATTCATATCATTGTACCGTTGCATTTTGAACATCTAAAAATAAACTTTAACACAAATATACAATATTAAACAAAGACCAAGACGTGCTCTAGGTGGATTTTGTACTATTTGCGTGCAATTTATCTGTTCTTATCTATTGAGAAATTTAGAAATGTTTTGCGTGTAAATTAGTTCGATGACATTTCTATTCAAAAAATGAAAGAAAGAGGGAAACATTTGCATAATATATGTGTACATGTATTTCGAAAACTAATAACTTTCAAAATAAAACCTTTTAAACCTTCTTTTTCATATCCCGACAACTCTAAAATTAGTATTCGGGCAATAAAATTCCTGATCTATGCATCCATGGGTCTTACAATTTTGCGTCCGTCCGTTCGTCTGCGTGATTAAGGTAACAATTTGGGAAGATGTAAACTGTGATGTCATATTTATAGATAATAAACCAAAATTTCATCTAAAAAACCCGTTTATTTTGAAATTTGAACTACTATAATTTACATAGATAGTATTTGAGATTTTGACCTGTCACAAATCACGGGTGAACTATAACTGGGCAAAGCGCGATAACCAGTCGTATAGAAAAATTCTCTTGGTTCAATGTGTCTTTAATTTCATTCCTTTTTAATGTTGTAGTAAATTTCTGAAATGGACTGGTTCAATAACATAGGATGCGAAGAACTAGAAAATGTAGCAGTTGCCTATTTTGAATAATAT
Organism: Mytilus edulis; assembly: GCA_019925275.1. Classification (NCBI taxonomy): domain Eukaryota; kingdom Metazoa; phylum Mollusca; class Bivalvia; order Mytilida; family Mytilidae; genus Mytilus; species Mytilus edulis. The sequence continues at coordinate 50,086,638 of CM034354.1, forward strand.
GTAGGGTCAATACCAGAGGTTTTGGCATCAAGCATTAATTAACTGAATGTGTCTGATAACAGCGATTCCGATATTGAAAATGACGAATCTGATATTGAAAATACATGTGACACAATTCAAGCTAGGGCCCGGGAATTTTATTCCACTTCCGTCATTCAAGATCAATCGGAAAATACATGTTCTCTTAATCAAAATGATGAATTAGATGATCCTTCCGGACTTCGAATAAATGCTGTATTTGCTAACGACTGTAATTGTACAAAAAAATGTTTTACAAAGCTTTCCACATTCAGAGAACAGGCCTATGAACTATCGTTATCTGTTTGTGAATTTACAAAAGCAGAGCGTGACATATACTTGCTTTCAAACTTAGAAATAACAGACTCGGTTTTCCGAGGAGGAAAGAGAGAACGAAAACGATACCGATATTCTTTTCAAGGAGTTGAGATATGCGAGTTCACATGGAGAAATATTTATAACATTGGGAGGAGCGAATTTAAAAGTTTAAAACAGCACTGCAAATGGCATAACCCCTCGATCACATGGTCTTAGTGGAAGAAAATCGAATCACGGACATTCATTTGAAGTGATTGAAAATACGATAAAATTTATCAAGCGGTATGCTGATGAATTTGGTCTCCCTCTCCCGGCTGCGCCTCGGGCAACTGACAATACCCCTCCTATTCTACTACCTTGTAGCGAGAGCAAGAAATATGAACACTCCAAATATGTAAGTTCATGAATTAACTCAGAACAACAATATGTTCAACTAACCGTATTTAAAGAAGTTTGGAATGCATGTGTCCCTCATATTCAATTTATGAAACCAAAGACAGATCGGTGTAAAACGTTTTTTCAGTTGAGGGAGGATATTTCCGGATCTATTTCAGAAGACGCGAAATTAGTGACAACTCAAAAATTAATTGACCATATACAGTCTGCGCGGACGGAGCGTGAATATTATAAATTATGTACACAAAGATCACGTGATGAACTAAAGTTAGCTGAGTCTCCAATAGGAAAGTATAACACTCCATGTTCAAAAAATTTTGAAAATGTTCATTACACTTTTGACTTTTCACAATATGTAAATTTGCCACATTCATCTCAACAAGTTGGAGCTCTTTACTTTTTAACACCTGTTACCTATTACCTTATCTGTACGTTCGCATCTGACAGGCGCACCACCAAACGGTGCATACAGGATTAATATGCTATAAACATGGTTCATAATCACAGGGTTGACACTGCTTTATTGTCCAATTGTTACCTGTTTTAGTATTTTAATCAGTAAGACTTTCTAAGATAACAATACGAATATTTAAAATCTGGACTAAAAATAAGGCGTATAGGTACAGTTTTCAATTTGTTAGCGGGTATGACGTAAAACAGCGAATAAAAAAATTCAACTTTATTTATAACTAATATAGAACAATGCTGTTGATTAAAAATTACTCCATTCCAGGACCTTTTGTTTTCCAAATAATTAATATTACCAATAATTGATAAGTTCCAGTTCGACGGGTTCAAAAAGAAAGATTTGAAAGCAGAGATAACTGTGTATCTTATAATAATCGGCATGACTTTATCAGATGACAATACTAATACTAAAATAAGGCGTGCGCATAGTTATATACTTTAATTCAGTCACGGACCCGCGATATCACGGGTGTGTTCTAGTATAATTGATATTCATGTCAACACCGAAGTGCTGACTACTGGGCTGGTGATACCCTCGGGGACGAAACGTCCACCAGCAGTGGCATCGACCCAGTGGTGTAAATAGTTATCAAAAGTACCAGGATTATAATTTTATACGCCAGACGCGCGTTTCGTCTACATAAGACTCATCAGTGACGCTCAGATCAAAATAGTTAAAAAGCCAAATAAATACAAAGTTGAAGAGCATTGAGGATTGCCGAAGTGGGGCGTCTGTTTGGCTGTACGGGATGTATCAAGTTCGCAGTCATGTCCGGTCAGAAGGGGGACATTAAATCCGATTCCTCGCGAAAAGAGAGTGCCACGCTCTTTGCATGTTTAGAACCCTTGCAACAACTCTGTTGAGGGGTACGTAGGTGGCCTGTTGCAAGGCGAAATTTCTGTCCCTATCCGAGATGCCCTCATTTTCCAGTGGCAGTCGAAATTTCCACGACCATCATCCCAGATTGCCTCTATCGTATCACCATACCTATTTTATCTAGTGTTAACTTGTCCTCGTCCTGAATTTGCATGAACTACTTGCCACTGGACGTTAAGCAACCAACAATCAATCAACAATACAATATGATATTAACATTCTAATAAAGTTTGAGTAGTTTTTCTTTGATGACTTGGTGGTGTTCTTGGCTATATTCTGTCTTTTCTAACGAATAAAAAATTGAATTAATGTGAATACGGTATTTGTAATGTACATTTGCTGAAAGCATGCAATTTGTAAGTCCCTTTGAAGTTTTTTTTCAAATACTGAATGTTCACTTTGGTCTTCCAGACTCGTGTGACTTCAGCATAGTCACAGTGTGTTTTTGAAATAGCAATACAAACAACATCTTTGATCTTTAAGTGATACCATTCGCTTTTCTGAATACCTTCTCGAATATTTTGGTGACGCTGAGGACATGTTGACTGATGAAGATGGAGTCGGAAAAGCAACTGGTGTGATGGCAGGAGAAACAATAGGTGACGGCAGGAGAAATACTATGTGCTCAACAGTTTTTTCTGCCACAAATAATGGACTGCAGAGTACACATTGGACATTAGTCATTCCTGCTTCAATGAATTTCTCTGCCACAAATAGTGGACTGCAGAGTACACAATGCACATTGGGGAAAGAATGTGCATAACAGTTTTCTCTATCACATTTTAAGTAGACTGCAGAGGCATGATCTTATTTGTATGGAAAAAGAGGAATGCAATAATTGAATCAATTTTCTTCTCTTTTTGAGTGAATTGCATGAACAGGACAAACATAATACTTGTATCAATCTGAACGTGATTTGGTGGTTTGCAGAATAATAGAAGTTAATCTTTTTAGAAAATTTCCATGTGAAAGCAATATAAGAAGATTATACAGGAGGACATTTAAAAAATAACTTTGTGATTTGTGTTTGATTAATTTTTGTTCTACTTTAAACATTTCACGATCAGAATCTTTATAATGGAGTAAAAAAGAGAATGATTATAAAGACTTGTAATTTTTTTTTTGTCATTTGATAAAAAATGTTTCTGCTAATGATGGGAGAACAAAGACCTTAATATGATTAAAGAACTGTAAAATTAAAAATGGAAAGGTATGATTTACATTTGACCAGAATTGAAAATAACCACTTTCTACAATTTTTTTTTCTTTTTTGGAACACTTCAACTCTTTTTGACGGGGTTTCGATCAATAGAAAGAGTCAGATGAATCAGATGAAGCCACTCTAACAACCTTCTTTTTTTTGCTGGGTTTTCTTTGAAGCTGGTTCAGAATCAGAATTTGATTAAACAGGGACAGGTTCTCGTTTTTTTTTTCAATAACTGGTAAAGGGTCCTCCTCTGTGGATGAAAAATCCAGCTCAATTGCTGCCATTGCAGTCTTCTTTAATAGTTGTATGTGTTTGCTCCTGCTGTACTATTCCTGACTTAGCAGGGTGATTTATTGGTGTTACTGGGCCCTCTGGAGTTGCTCTAATTGTGCTTGTCCTCCTTCCACTGTCAGGTGTTGACAGTGATCTCCTTCTACTCTCAGGGGTTGATCTTAATGGACACCTGGACCTATTTCTGTTTGAATTTTTACCATGGTAAGCTGAAGCTAATGAAATGTAAAAGTAAAATCTAAATAAAAAAACAACAAATGAACCTGCTGCAATTGACTGAATAAAACTGAAATAATTAAATATTTATTTAATCAAAAACCAAGATCAAATACAAGCTTATCTAGACAAGAAGGATAGATGAATAGTTTTTTAACGTCCAGTGGCAAGTCAGATGCATACGAGAACATATTAATGAGAAATGAATATTAACCCTGCTTTGTACTAGAACGACATGTTCAGACGGATAATAATGTGCTAGCTCACAAGGTAACAGTTTGCTGGAAGACATGTTACCTTACCCGGACACATTATTCTGACTCCGGACTGACCAGTCTTTGCTCCATTATCTTAATGCCAGGTGCTTGGCGGAGTAGAAGCAAATACTAATTTTCAAGTCTTAGGTTTGATCCGGCTGAGGGTCGAACCAATAACTTACGGCACTAGAGGCAAGCATGCTAACCATTATTGAAGCATATGATCAATTAATTTTGAATTTACCAAGAAACCTACATGTTAAATATTGTTTTGTATAATGCTTACAAGGATCATAGGTAGGTGGTGTTGGAGTTCTTCTAGTAAGTGGGGATGGAGTTCTTCTAGCACTTGTTGATGGAGTTCTTCTAGTAAGTGGGGATGGAGTTTTTCTATCTCCATCTCGCCTTGCATGTCTTTTTTCTTCCTCTACAATATATAGTTTTACTATTAAAAATTGAAGATTTTTATGCAAGTAGAATTTGAAGATAGTTATGTAAGTAGAGTTTAGACCGTCGTTAGCTTTTACAAAAATCTTCTCCTCTGAAAACTACTGGGCTAAATTAAACCTAACTTTGCCACAATCATCATTTGGGTATCTAGTTTTAAAAATGTGTCCGGTGGCACGGCCAACCATCCAAGATGGCCGCCATGGATATAAATAGAACATAGGGGTGAAATGCAGTTTTTGGCTTATAACTCAAAAACCAAAGCATTTAGAGCAAGTCTGACGTGGGTAAAATTGTTTATCAGGTCAAGATATATCTGCCCTGAAATTTTCAGTTGAATCGGACAATCCATTGTTGGGTTGCTGCCCCTGATTTGGTAATTGTAAGTAAATTTTGCTGTTTTTTGGTTATTATTTTGAATATTATAATAGATAGAGATAATTTGTAAACATCAAAAATGTTGAGGAAAGTAAGATTTACAAATAAGTCAACATGACCAAAATAGTCAGTTGACCCCTTTAGGAGTTATTGCCCTTTAGAGTCATTTTTTATCCATTTTTCGTAAATCTTAGTAATCTTTTACAAAAATTTTCTCCTCTGAAACCTGGGCCAAGTTAAACCAAACTTGGCCACAATCATCTTTGGGGTATCTTGTTTAAAAAATGTGTCCGATGAACCGGCAATCAAACCAAGATGGCCGCCATGGCTAAAATAGAATATAGGTGTAAAATAACGTTTTTGGCTTATAACTCAAAAACCAAAGCATTTAGAGCAAATCTGACTTAGGAAAATTGTTTATCAGGTGAAGATCTGTCTGCCTTGAATTTTTTAGATGGATCGGACAACCTGTTAATAGGTTGCTGCCCCTGAATGGGTAATTTTTGGTTATTATTTTGAATACTATTATCGATAAAGAAAAACTGTAAACATCAATAATGTACAGCAAAGTGATATCTTAAAATAAGTCAACATGACCAAAATGGTGAATTGACCTGACCCCCTAAGGATTTATTGTCCTTTATAGTCAACTTTTAACAATTTTCATAAAATTTGTAAATTTTTACTAACATTTTCCACTAAAACTACTCGGCCAAGTTCATTATGGGTAGAGATAATAGTAAGCAGCACGAATGTACAGTAAAGTAAGCTGTACAAACACATTACCATCACAAAAACACAAAGCACTGTTGTGCCAATTCTTAGACATATATATATAAATTTAGATTTGTCTTGCTTATATCTGCTGCGTTTAAAAATAGGGGTCCGTAGCCTGTTGCAAGGCAAAATTTATGTTACTATCCAATATACTCTCATTTTCAAGTGGCAGTCCAAATTTCCCCGACCATCATCCCAGATGACCTCTATTGTATCAACCTACTAACTGTAGGTATTGTGAACTTGTTCTTGTCCTAAATATGCATGAAATATTTTCCACTGGACGTTAAACAACCAACAATCAATTAATTAAATAAAAAAAGTGTTTAAATACGACTTAAGTTTACTCGTATGAATCAATTTACATTGTCATGTTGAAACCTTTAAAAGCTGTATGGGCTCATTATTGAAGGTCTTATGGTGACTTACATTCGTTAACTTCTGTGTCATTTTGTTCTGTTGTGGAGTTGTTATTTTCTGTGGTTATTACTCTGAAATAGTCGGTGTATATTGTGACTTAAGTAAAGACATATCGACTTTTAAAACATACACTTATGCCAACTTTCTGCAATGAAATTCGGAGGACCCCCCCCCCCCCCCCTCCCGCGCATTGGAAATGGATGCAGCTTTGTCTGTGGTAAAAACTGGGGGATTAAAAAAAAAAAAAAAAAATTTAAACTTAATCTGTGATTTGTTTAAATGAATCTAATGATGACAGGGTAAAAAAAAATATTGATAAAATAGGAAGGAAAATTAGAGAAAGGTTAAATCTGAAAAGGTAAAGACAAAACAAACAAAAAGATTGGTGCCAAAATGATCATCAAATCTTTTTTATAATTATGATATAAAACGTCAAATTGAAAGAATGGAAAGGGAACTTAAAGAAAAAAAATGGGATTCAAGTTATGAATAATGAACTGAAAATTAAGGATACAGATTTTTCAAAGTCAATGCTTGTCGCAAAAGAAAAATTAGATTATAGGTTCAATTAAACTCCTAAAATAATTTTTGGTTTCCACATGATCTAAAATTAGTTCATTGTACTATAGATGCTATGTTTATATGGGATCTGGGCTTTACGTTACTGTCTGTTTTAGATTCTAAATACAAATATATATACATAAAAAATTATGTTAAGAAAAATTGTAATGAAAATCAAATTTCAATTAAATAAATTAAAAAGTAGTTTCGACTTTTTAACTATTTTGATCTGAGCGTCACTGATAAGTCTTATGTAGACGAAACGCGCGTCTGGCGTATAAAATTATAATCCTGGTACTTTTGATAACTATTCGACAATAGTATTAAGTTTGCAGTAGTATCATTAACATATATTACAATTAAATATTCGTTTAATGTTATTCCTAGCGTTATTGTGTTTCATATAAACTGAAATGATTGATTGATTGTTGGTTGCTTAACGTCCAGTGGCAAGTATTTCATTCATATTCAGGACGAGAACAAGTTCAAAATTAATACAATAGGTAGGTTGATACAATAGAGGCCATCTTGGATGATGGTCGGTGAAGTTTGGACCTCCACTGGAAAATGAGGGTATATTGGATAGGGACAGAAATTTTGCCTTGCAACAGGCCACCTACGGACCCCTCAAAGAGTTGTTGCAAGGGTTCCTAACGTGCAAAAAGCGTGGCACTCTCTTTACACGAGGCATCGGATTTAACGTCCCCCTTCTGACCGGACGTGACTGGATTCCATGTTAACAATTATACATGTAACTAGTGTATCATTCAAAATCTGCAATTTGATGATATTAAAGAACATGGAAATTTATTTGAATACTCATGAACAGAAATTTATAGAATGATTCGTTCACAAATAATGAATATTGCTACAGAACCAGGTGCAACGACACAATTTAGTAGAAATGCCATTCTGAAAAAAATTATTATGATGGTTATTTAAAAAAAAACCAACAACTGGTATATAGAATCATAGTTTTAATGCTTTGATTATTTTCTGCCACACAAAAATTATTATATGAAACCTGTTTTTAAATAAAACTCGACAGGAAAAGTCTCGCGTGCGATAACATCGTAATATGATTCAGTAAAGATTTTTTACGGACATTTTATTCATGTTATTCATGAACACCTTTACGTGATTGAATGAAAATGGAAGAAAAAAGTAAAAACACAAAAATACTGAACTCCGAGGAAAATTCAAAAAGGAAAAATCCAAAATCAAAAGGCAAAATCAAAAGTCCAAACACATCAAACGAATGGATAACAACTGTCATATTCTTGACTTGGTACAAACATTTAGGTACAGAAGAAATGGAAGCAGTTTTAAATCGGCGAGGTTTACGTTCCCAAGTAAGCATTTTTCACCAGGAAAACATAACTCCTGACTTAATTTCTAAGTTGTCGCTACAAGATTTCGCATATTTAGGTGCTCCATGACATGAAAGAAACTGGTTGAGGAATATGACAAAAACATTAATGAAATAAGCAAAGACTTACCAAAGTGCTCGATGCTACCCTCCGCTGCTATGATGGTGATTGCACCCAGTGTCCTGAATATTCCATTGTCTGTAAAGGTGATGATGCACTCAACTGGTGGAGTCGTTCACATTACTTGTATACATACTAGATCACTGCCCTGCAAATGGATGAAACAGATCGGGTTGGGTTGTTGTCTCTGACAAATTCCCAATTTTCAACTTAAACAAATGATTATCAACAACTTGACAAAAAGGAATATTACTAGATTAGCTACCTGTAATCTATCTGTTGTTTTGATGAGCATGCACCTATCCCTAAATGCCAACTACTTTTTCATAAATTTTGTCACCGTTAATAACCCGAATTTACCCTATTTAGTTGGTCTATGTTTCTCCGTTATTTATAATTGAGTATATACGTTAATTTTTATTGACAACTTGATATTCACTAAATAATCACATTTGATTGGAAATGCTTATGTCCGGAAACAAACAAAAAAGGTCCAAATTGGCTGGTTTTACTTTAATGTGTCTGTAAGCAAAGAGATAAATGGTGGAAGTACAAGGAAGTTAGATTTTCAAATAGACGAAAGAAAGGATGAAGTCATGGTAAAAGAAAGCCAAGGCATTATTTTCCCTGGTGGAATGAGCAAGACACGAAATATGAACGAATTTGATTTAGAACTGAGATTTTTTCACATCAATTAATTAAATCAAATGAAACAATTGAGGAATGGTATGACAACATTGGAATATCTATATTAAGATTTTACCTTTCAACTACACCAAAAAAAAAAAACAAAAAAAAACGCCACAACAAAACCATTAAGATTCGACACATTAGACCAGTCCGACAGTTCCCTACCCGATCCAAAAGTATCACATGTATCAACCAAAGACAAAGCCTTGTACTAGATTGGAGACATGTAAACAATGCCAGCTCTTTCAAACTAAGGATTTTCTCACCCCAGGAGTAGATTACCTTCGCCGTTTTTGGCAAAACTTTTTTGGAATTTTGGATCCTCAATGCTCTTCAACTTTGTATTTATTTGGCTTTTTAAATATTTTAATCTGAGCGTCATTGATGAGTCTTATGTAGACGAATCGCGTGTCTGGCGTATAAAATTATAATCCTGGTACTGTTGCTAACTATTTACACCACTGGGTCGATGCCACTGCTGGTGGACGTTTCGTCCCCGAGGGTATCACCAGCCCAGTAGTCAGCACTCCGGTGTTGACATGAATATCAATTATACTGTCATTTTTATAAATTTTCTTTTTACAAAACTTTGAATTTTTCGAAAAACTAAGGATTGTCTCACCCCAGGAGTAGATTACCTTAGCCGCATTTGGCACATTTTTTTGGAATTTTGGATCCTCAATGCTCTTTAACTTTGTATTTATTTGGCTTTTTAAATATTTTGATCTGAGTGTCGCTGATGAGTCTTATTTAGACGAAACGCGTGTCTGGCGTATAAAATTATAATCCTGGTACTTTTGATAACTATTTACACGTCTGGGTCGATGCCACTGCTAGTGGACGTTTCGTCCCCGAGGGTATCACCAGCCCAGTAGTCAGCACTTTGGTGTTGACATGAATATCAATTAAATGGTCATTTTTATAAATTTTCTGTTTACAAAACTTTGAATTTTTCGAAAAACTAAGGATTTTCTTACCCCAGGAGTAGGCCGTATTTGGCACAACTTTTTGGTTTTTTGGATCCTCAATGCTCTTCAACTTTGAATTTATTTGGCTCTTTAACTATTTTGATCTGAGAGTCGCTGATGAGTCTTATGTAGACGAAACGCGTGTCTGGCGTATAAAATAATAATCCTGGTACTTTTGATAACTATTTGACAGGTGTTTCTTACACGCAATTAGAATAAATACAAATAAGGTCAATGATGTGGCAGTCTGTGGTTTCTTTATGACATTAACAAATTATGAAATATGAAGAAAGCAAATATTCGTGAAGAAAAACATGTTTCTTTGGGTATTTGGCAAGGATCAGGTAAACCAAACACGACTGTTTTTCTAAAATCTCTAGTACTAGATCTACAAAAGTTCTACTATGAAGGACTAATTTTTCGCATTGAAATCAGACCAATACACAGCAAGGTCATTTTATTAGATGGAACCATGAATTTGCTTGCACGCGCTGAAGTTCTTAATAAGACCCAGTGCAATGCTGACTATTCCTGTATTTTTGCCTACACCCCGGAGTTGCAGTAAGATCAGGAATGGGACATTGTCGTAGTTTTCCATATAGAGATGAACCAATGAGTACCAAAAGAAACGCTGAGAAAGCACTATATAGAAGAAAAGGGTATACAGCGTGTTAAGTTATTGGACTGATTTTTGTATCTTCGAATGTACAGTAATTGATTATATGCATGAAGTCCTGTTAGGAATATGTAAGAAATTGTGGTTCAGTAAATTGCTAAGCGTCAATTTCTTTGTTAAATAAGACAGACAAGTGAGATATTTATCAAATAATACCCCTAATTCAACAAAAAAGCATGACCTTCTAAGGGATGATACCCCAAAATTATAAACGATTTCACATGGAGAAGAGTATGTGTATGCATGAAGCATTACAATCTTGAACAGAAGGTAGAATACGTCAACACAATTGCCACAATTCAATTCAACAAAAGAACTCATGACACAACATAGAAAACTAAAGAATAAGCTTTTTTTTCATATCTCACAACACAATAAACTAAAAAAATGAGCAACACGAACACCCCACCAATGGGGATGATCTCGGATTCTCCGAAATGGTAAGCAGATCCTGCTCCACATGTGGGCTAGTTATAAAGCTTGAAACACAAAAGCAAAGGAAATATAGACGACGCGCTAATAAAGAAAAATCAAATTTGCCAAAGAATCTTTACCCGTCTGACGTACTAAAATATAATCCTGGTACCTTTGATAACTATCTGCTAAATTACTGTCCATGTAAATAGATGTCTTGTAATTGGGCAGTTTCTTTCTTTTATGTAAAATGACCGATGGTTATTTAGTCGGATGTTAAATGGTGTTTCTGTTTCACCAACATATTGTAAATTGCAAGTTTCACACATTACATAAATGCAATTTGATGTTATAAATATGTTGTATTTTTTCTTTGTGACTGTGCTGACGAATTGGGTTTCGATGTTGAAGATAAGAAAGAGAGAGAGATTTTGGACGTTTCCTATGATATAATCTTTGTAAATTTTTATTTAATGCAATAATTAAGAGTTTACCAGAAGCGAATGCCCTCATACGTCTGTTCATGATTACAGTCCTTGGATGGTATAAACTTCCCTTTAATACCATTACAACATTCACCCGGTACCATTACACTATACATGTTACACCTTTGCACCTTAGACTTCTACACCATGTGAAATTACCCATAATGCAATTTCATTTAAAAAAAAAAGCAAATGAAATATAGATTTGAATGCCTTACAGGGTCAATCTCCGAGGCGTCACATATGCATATCACTTTACCTGACCAAACCAATATGAGTTGTTCGTTATCGTGGTCTTCATATTCATTATCTGACAGATCTGAATCTGGGTTCGTTTCTCCTGACTGAAACTCGGGGGCCGAATTCGGATGGGACTCTTTTGGAACTCTCGGGACGTGTCCATGACATCATACTATTCTAAATTATGAAGCGCACGCAACTTTCCATTTGAACGCATTTTTAGGTCTCGGGTAACTCTGTAATACGGCTTACAATACACTTGTTACATTCACTTTTATGAATGATTTCATTGTTGATGATACTGAAGATAATATTGTTGTATCGCACAATAAAAATTCATAACAAATGCTAATAATGTTACATTACAGCACAGAACGGAGAACATTGCCCAAAATATATGGATATGTTTAAACAGAACGCATAACACCAGGTCTGATCAGAACTTCCCTCTAAATAATCTATTAATAATTTGTTAATGTTTTTTCCACATTCCCTAATTGAACTCTGCTTCCTTGCAGTTGACAATGTAGATCTGATCTTGTTATTTCAACATAACAGCTTAAATAAAATAAAGATAATGTTTATCAAAAAGTATAAACACAAAAATACTGAACTCCGAGGAAAATTCAAAAAGGAAAGACCCAAATCAAATGGCAAAATCAATAGTTCTAACACACCAAACGAATGGATAACAACTGTCACATTCCTGACTTGTTACAGGCATTTTCTTCAATATGTAGAAAAAGGTGGATTGAACCTGGTTTTATAGCTAGCTTAACCTCTCACTTGTATGCCAGTCGCATCAAATTCCATTACATTGTCAACGATGTGTGAACAAAACAAACACACAATAAGTAAAAATGTCAAAAATAGAGGTACAACAGTCAACACTGTGTTATCATCTTAATCACTATAAAAACTAGAGGCTCTCAAGAGCCTGTGTCGCTCACCTTGGTTTATGTGCATATTAAACAATGGACACAGATAAATTCATAACAAAATTGTGTTTTGGTGATGGTGATGTGTTTGTAGATCTTACTTTACTGAACATTCTTGTTGCTACAATTATCTCTATCTATAATGAAGTGGCCCAGTAATTACAGTGGAAAATATTTTCTAAAAATCTACCAAAAATTTATGAAAAATGTAAAAAAAAATGACTATAAAGGGCAATAACTCCAAAAGGGGTCAACTAACCATATCAGTCGTGTTGACTTATTTGTAAATCTTACTTTGCTGAACATTATTGCTGTTTACTGTTTATCTTCATCTATAATATTATTCAAGATAATAACCAAAAACAGCAAAATTTCCTTAAAATTACCAATTCAGAGGCAGCACCCCAACAACGAGTTGTTCGATTCAGGCAGATAGATCTTGATCTGATAAACAATTTAACTCCCGCCAGATTTGCTCTTAATGCTTTGGTTTTTGAGTTATAAGCCAAAAACTGCATTTTACCCCTATGTTCTATTTTGAGCCATGGCGGCCATCTTGGTTGGTTGACCGGGTCACCGGACACAATTTTAAACTAGATACTCCAATGATGATTGTGGGCAAGTTTGGTTTAATTTGGCCCAGTAGTTTCAGAGAAGATTTTTGTAAACGATAACTAAGATGTACAAAAAATGGTTAAACATTGACTATATAAAAGGGCAATAACTACTAAAGGGGTCAACTGTTGACTTATTTGAGAATCTTATTTTGATGAACCTTTTTGCCTTTAACAGTTTATCTCTATCTATAATACTATTCAAGATAATAACCAAAAACAGCAAATTTTCCTTAAAATTACCAATTCAGGGGCAGCAACCCATCAACGGGTTGTTCGATTCATCTGAAATTTTTTACAGCAGTTAGATCTTGACCTGATAAACAATTTTACCCAAGTCAGATTTGCTCCAAATGCTTTGGGTTTTGAGTTATTAGCCAATGGTTAACCGGGTCACCGGACACAATTTTTAAACTAGATACCCTAATGATGATTGTGGCCATGTTTGGTTTAATTTGGCCCAGTAGTTTCAGAGGTGAAGATTTTTGTAAAAGTTAACGACGACGGACGCCGAACGCAAAGCGATGGGAAAAGCTCACTTGGCCCTTCGGGACAGGTGAGCTAACAACAAATGTAACGAAGAAGCACAAAAAGGCATACATCAAATTTAACATCCACATTTTGTTTATATTATACGATTTTATTTATCTATGTAAAATCTACCCATAAATGATGGAAGTTTTTCTGTACTGGTGTAAAAGTGTGCGTTTGAAATTCGCACAGGTAGACATAAAATAATTTTGTCGTTCAAAATATGACGGCATACATAAATGCAGAGTCGCGTAAAGTAGATATAAAGGCTGTTGATTTTCTATATAAAAATCTTACTTTATTTGCAAAGTAAAAACAAAGTCCACTTTTCTATTAAATGCAAGGAATCAGTAAATAATAATGTTTCGCAACGAAGTTGACCCTTGGTATATGTACGAAATGGACTATCTCTATTATTCATTATATTTGTTGTTTTGATACTATTGCAGTTTGACAAGTTCGTATTTAACTGGCTACAGAAGGGGTCATAAACCTTAAGAATACAACATATAAAACCTATTAAATACTTCGTTGCAATATCAATCCATGTGTTCGTAGATAGTAGATGTTTTTGTGTCCTGTTAAATTGTTCCTTTTAATAGTTTTGGATTCTCATAAATTCTATGTATAACTTTTGGACTAGTTTGAATCTCGGTCTATTTCTGTAATTTATTCTTACATTCTTTTGATTTTTTAACCCTGTATGCGTACATTGCCTTTGTAAATTTTAAAATTGTTTGTATGAACATTGAACGACAAATTTATGTGACGTATACAAATTTTTTCTGACGTCAGGCACTCATATAAATCCATGTGTTCGTAGATAGAAGATGTTTTTGTGTCCTGTTAAATTGATCCTTTTAAAATTTTTATACGATGATGACTGATGTACCCATATTTTGACTATTTTATTAATTGTGACTGTTTATTTAACGCATCATTTAAATGTATCGGAATTTGATGAGACTGTTATTAAAGTGAGAGGGTTAGCGCTATAGAACCAGGTTTAATCCACCATTTTCTACATTTGAAAATGCATGTACCAAGTCAGGAATATAACAGTTCTTGTCCATTCGTTTTTGATGCGTTATGTTTTTTGATTTTGCCATGTGATTATGGACTTTCCAAATTGATTTTCCTCTGAGTTCAGTATTTTTGTGATTTTACTTTTTATTACTTATCAAGATTTAATTGTCACAATTTACAATAAACGAGTCTATAAGTGATCCTTAATCACACAAAGCAGGACATACAGTGTTTGTGTCTTGGTCAACGTCATGTTTCCAACCCTTCAAATGCAAAATATGCAACTAATAATTTCAAAGTCTGCGATAATTCCTATTGAAATGTTTTATTTTTCACATCTTGTATATGTTACTTTTCGTTTCCTAACATAACAGAATGTTCAAAGTCACAAACATATCTTCCTATCCTAAGTGGGAAAACTGGTCTTGTGGGTCTATATTTTCGAACCGAAGTCATATCTTTCCAATTGGTCTCCTCCAATGACAAAATATATGTCTGCATCATCACCAGCTTCCTTCAGAAGCTGCTGGTTCCAGGCAAGGATTTCACATCATTTTGATATTTATTTTCATTATAAGGCAAACAGGGTAGAGGATAACCTCTGTCGTAGCTGAAGTATATGCTAATGATTTACTTTTGTTTGAGGAAAGAAATATTAGAAAGGAATTCAACAGCTGTGTCAATTATCAATCCAACTTCTTCGTGTCTGATAATATGATATTCCTGTTTGCTCAGTAGTATCTTATCAATGCTCAAATGATTAAGTGAAATTTCTGGCTCAACTGGCTTGGTTAAAAAGAGATGGTCTGAAATTAGTGCTAATGAGGTAAACATGTGAACCATATATATATATGCTTGTGTTGACTTTTGGTTTCATGACTTGTTCCGACTGTGAAATACAAGGTATCACCAATTTATCGGATAAACTCCCCTTCCTCTAAAAATTTTACAAGGAAACCAGTATACCGTTTACCAAGTTTGGTTTTAGTATCAACTGCAACACAGTATGATGATGATACACCAAGTCTGTTCAATCTGTCAGAAACATTTAACCTATAATTAGAAATCAGTCAACACTCAACATTACAATGTCTGTGGTAGTTATTAAATTATCTGACCATTACTCTATTATAAAACCCTAAGGCTTAACTTAAATAAAATCAAAGTTCAATTGTTTTAAACATTACAAATGGTTCTTCCTCAGGATTTGTTGTACACCCACAAGGACAACAGCCTTCCATGTGCTCTGAAAAGAAATAGAATGAAATATTAATAAGAAGATCAAAAGGTAGTAAAATGAACAACTGACAGCAACTCATGATAATTCGGAAACATAACTAAACTAAACATAATTAGTCTGTATCGGTCACATTAATACATTTGTTTGAAAACAGAAATGTTCCCAGAATATTGTTAAAAAAAAATAAGTCTGCTATATCATGTCTTGCTTATGACACAGAGACTCAAGAAACAAATTCCACATGATGCAATATATGTTTTTTGAGGACTTTCAGCAAAGGAGTCTAACAAAAACTGTTTTATATGAAAATAAAAAAAAACAAAGCTGCATCAAGATTCTATCTTTAAAATTACAATTTTCCATAACTACCGTATTTATCTTTGGAACAGACTTTTTGTTGTCCTTAGATGGCTATAATAATCCTTACTAGCATGTAATGTAAGAGATAATGATCAGATATTCAAAAGACAGTAATACTGTATCAAAAACTAGCATGCATGATTACATTGATTTCCCTTAGTAACAAGATTCTTTATAAAATTTCATAGATTTGTCTTATTTAAATATACTTTACCTCTCAACATCATCAAAGTGTTTGCCACCTTTTTCCTTTCCCAATTTGCCTCTGCCTTAGTGATGCCTTCCATGGAAGATCATTGAAGGTGTTTCTCAGCAAACTGAAATAAAAAAAATAGAGTAGAAAGTTTAAACATGGTGTTGATTCAATTATTGATTCAAAGGTCAAATTAATTTCACAAAAAAATAGTTTTTATCTACTTAACTTCCTGCACATTCAATTTTTAACAAGTGTTTTGGTGCTGAGTCCAACTTGTATCAATTTATTATAATATACGAGAAAACTACATACAGAGAAATCATTATTTGTTGAATAAATCTAAAACTGTTCATAATAAATGATTCTAAACGTGTTTAGTTGATATATGCAGTTGAATTATCTCCCCTTAAATTGAGCATATATGACGCAAGACATCATACATGGTAAAACTGCATTTACCATTAAACAATATATCCCACAACTGGACACATCTTGTTGTTTTGAATGGTCTGGGATATGTAGTGCCCAGTTTATTTGGCCATATTCAGGATACAGCATTTCCATTTGTCTTATGTGTTTTCTAAAAATAATATAAAAAACAAGTTGAATTTCTAGTACATGGCCTAAAACTTGACACTCTTTTATATATAGTACCTTATGACAAATTAAAGTAAAAAAATATATGGAATTAAAAATATATTCTTAATTGATTTTATTGAAATATTTCTTAGCTATGTAATTAATACAATGTCTTCAAGGAACTATTTGTAATGGTTTTACATATAAACTTCATTTTAAATGAACCTACCTCCAGTATAAACGAACCATTCTCTCCTGGGGATCAGTTTCTCCTAATGGATTAAGAAAAATGTTCCTCTGCAGTTGTGGTTCAACAATCAAAAATTAAATTTTATCATTTCTGTCCTGGAATTTGATAGAATTTCTTTTACCAATTTCAGTTAATAAAAAAAATGTTTGGACATAAAACTATGCCTCAAACACGTGCGTCATTAAATCGATTGTAAATTACCCAATTCAAAACAATTATTTCTATCAAACGTTATCAGATAAAATTTTAAAAGATTTTTCTTACTTTTAATCATTTTTCGTCATTATAAGTGTTTTTTCCAAAAAGAATAAGAGGAGACGCAAAATATGCTTTAAACACGTGCGACGCTAAAGGGATTGTAAAGTAGGCTTTTTAAATTATTTCAATCAAAGTTGTAAAAAATCCTTTAAGTGACATGTGAAGCCATTTTGTTATATACTGAACGACTTTAGAAACGCAACACTCATTTTGTTGATTTTTTTTTACCAAATCTTTTTAGATTCTCTTACAACTACTGTTCATGATTATCATGCTTCTTTCTCCTTACAAAAAATCAAAATCTGACTTACCTGTGGTTATTGAAAACTCCAAATTTTTGAAGTCGCACGAATTTCTTAAAACGAAACTTTGGTCCCATGAAAGATTGTTTCAGTTTTTTTGCTTTGTGAAACAGTTCGTTCAATCCGTTGCCTTACTTCCTTTTTTTTAAATGTTGCATCTCCTTTTTGCCAAGTCTGAGAAATAAAGAAATCAAAGAACTGAATCAGCCCTTAAGAATACTGCAAACGTGAAAATATAAATGTGCTGCAACCATACCGTATGACTTCAGAAACTCGTTCTACTATCATTCCGACAACGATACAAGTAGACAAGATTTGTTGCTGGCCATCAATGAACAGATCAACGTGTAGTGACAATGAAACATCAACAGAATTTGATTATGCAACGTCATTTGCCAATCATGTTTACGGTCGCAACGTCAACTGCTAACCAAATTGTCGAGTGCCATTGAGTACAGAGCCATGCCATAAATGTTTCCCATGAAATGCATTGCAAAAGAATTGACTGAAGGAAAACTTGTAAAGCCCTCAAGTTCCAACCGCATAATTGCCAAAACCAATTAATGGGTTGAACAAATGCAAAATCAGAAGGTGTAAAACAGAACTCAAAAGATGTCAGACAGAATTTGTTGACCTTTCTGACAATCATTTTGGCGTTAGTAACAGGCAGTCATCGCTTTTGACGTTGACACACTTATTAAAAAATAACACAAAAATAATCTAGTGTTGCGTTTCTAAAGTCGTTCAGTATATTATAGTTTGTTTCTGTGTGTATTACATTATAACGTTATGTCGTTTGTTTTCTCTCATTTTTAGCTCACCTGGCCCGAAGGGCCAAGTGAGCTTTTCTCATCACTTGGCGTCCGTCGTCTGTCGTCGTCCGTCGTCGTCGTCCTGCGTCCGGCGTTAACTTTTACAAAAATCTTCTCTGAAACTACTGGGCCAAATTTAACCAAACTTGGCCACAATCATCATTGAGGTATCTAGTTTAAAAATTGTGTCCGGTGACCCTGCCAACCAACCAAGATGGCCGCCATGGCTAAAAATAGAACATAGGGGTAAAATGCAGTTTTTGGCTTATAACTCAAAAACCAAAGCATTTAGAGCAAATCTGACAATGGGTGAAATTGTTTATCAGTTTAAGATCTATCTGCTCTAACATTTTCAGATAAATCTGACATTCTGTTGTTAGGTTGCTGCCCCTGAATCGGTAATTTTAAGGAAATTTTGCTGTTTTTGGTTATTATCTTGAATATTATTATAGATAGAGAAAAACTGTAAACAGCAATAATGTTCAGCAAAGTAAGATCTACAAATAAGTCAACATGACCAAAATGGTCAGTTGACCACTGTAGGAGTTATTGCCCTTTATAGTCAATTTTTAACCATTTTTCGTAAATCTTAGTTATCTTTTAGAAAAATCTTCTCCTCTGAAACTACTGGGCCAAATTAATTGAAACTTGGCCACAATCATCTTTGGGGTATCTAGTATAAAAATTGTGTCCGGTAACTCGGCCAACCATGTAAATTGGCGGCCATGGCTAAAAATAGAACATGGGGAAAAATGCAGTTTTTGGCTTATAACCCAAAAAACAAAGCATTAAGAGCAAATCTGACAGAGGTAAAATTGTTGATCAGGTCAAGATCTATCTGCCCTAGAATTTTCAGATGAATTGGATCATCGGTTGTTAGGTTGCTGCCCCTAAATTGGTAATTTTGAGGAAATTTTGCTGTTTTTTTGTTATTATCTTGAATATTATTATAGATAGAGATAAACTGTAAACAGCAATAATGTACAGTAAAGTAAGAACTAAAAATAAGTCAACATGACCAAAATAGTAAAATGACCCCCTGAGGAGTTATTGCCCTTCATAGTCATTTTTTAACAATTTTCACAAAATTTGTAGATTTTTACTAACATTTTCCACAGAAACTACTGTTATAGATAGAGATAATTGTAAGCAGCAAAAATGTTTATTAAAGTAAGATCTTCAAAAACATCACCATCACCAAAACACAATTTTGTCATGAATTCATTTGTGTACAATGTTTAATATTAACATAGACCAAGGTGAGCGACACAGGCTCTTTAGAGCCTCTTGTTTAGTGTAAATTCACATTGCGATAAGACGTGTCTCGGTACTTGTCTATCCCAAATTCATGTATTTGGTTTTGATGTTATATATATGTTATATTTGTTATTCTCGTGGGATTTTGTCTATGTGTGTTACATTTTAGTGTTATGTCGTTGTTCTCCTCTTATATTTAATGCGTTTCCCTCGGTTTAAGTTTGTTACCCCGATTTAAAAAAGATTTGGAAATTTCAGCTGGTTTTAATCACTCAAATGGAAGGAAATAGTTTGAAAATTGTGTGTTTACCTCATTAGGCAGTAAGGACTTCAGAAACATGATTGAGGTATCCATTATGTTAAATTTGATAGCTGTTGTTAACCACTGCAATAGAAAATGCACTGAATAATAAGTTGGCATATAGAATCCATATTAAATGCAGTTGTCTGTAGTTGGTTTATTGAAATGATATGTAAAATCTAAAACTTTAATAGATGAAGCAAACTTGAATACAAGTTTAGAACAATTTGTAAACCTCATTTGAATCTTTTTTTTATGAAACGCTCAAGTCAACTTTATTGATAGATAATGTCATAAACTATATCCTTATTTGTTCAGTGTGATAAAAAGTAGTAAATGTAACACACCATGATTACTGAAAGTGAGGTGTGAGGTGTAAAGTACCAATACAAAGATTATAATTTCAAAAGATCTGGATACATGCAGATATGTGTCATGTTAATAATAACTTTCTTTAAGCATATGTAAATTATATGACCCTAAATTTCTTTAAAATGCGACATATATTTGATTTTTAAATAAGATGTACATATCCCTCAGACAGTCTTAATATTTCATCATGTGAATTAGGAATAATTTGAAATAAAACATTTAATTGTAGAGAGAATTAGGAATTTAATGTGTAGGCAACAAACATATAACACTTTCGCTATCTGTTTGAGATGATGGGTCCAGATTTTCGAACTGACTTTCGATATCTTCTCTGCTTAGGTCAATTAGAAGGTCAAATGTACCTTCCACAAAGACATCTTTTGGGATGTTCAATGACTTCCGAGTGGCTTTTTTTGTTGGTATAAACTTTTTCCTTTGTGGCAGGTTGATTGATTTTCTAGCTCCCTTTGTTGGTTTGGTTTTTGTTGAAGTTGGAAGACCAGCTTCACATGGGATCTTACTGTTAATGTTGGATTGGATTGCCTGCAACTGAATTTAAATATCTGACAGATCAATCAGTATGGTTCCGAATTCAAAAAAAATTCTTGATGTCCTTCAGCACAGCTAAAAATTCTTTAAGTTTATTTCCGGAACCAATTTCTTTCCAATCTTTGGTTTATTTATAATACTTTTAACTTCTATCTTTTCTTGAGGATCCTTAACACGTTCCAAATTGCACCGGCTTAGATTCTTAAGCTGATTAATGCAACTTGTTTAAGTTGTGGATCCAGGTTGAAGTGTGGACAGGTTATATAATTCTTGGGCATGTCATTCCAATTGAAACCTTCAACTGCAATAAACATACCATGGAGGTGCTTACATGGTAGATGGGTGTTAAACCAGTCCTTGCATGAACATTTCGGTTCTGCTCTGACTTCAATGATGTAGGTGTTGTTGCTGTCTACACTTTCAACCTTCAATGATGCCATTCTCACACGAAAAATTAGTTGATGGAATTGTGTTCACATTTGGTGGCAATCTTTGGAGACAGTGCTATATAAACATCTTTGGTTTATTGTGGAGGAAGTCTTGAATCTCGTTATGATACCTTCTGCAAATATCCAAACTCTGCACATTGTAAGATTTGTACCTGGAAATAAGATTAAAATAAAATTTATATGATAAAGAATTTGAATAGAAATTTTAGTTAAATGCTATTGTCAATAGTTCTATGTTTAAACAACGATTTATATTAGTTTTACACGCCTTTTGAAAGGAATTTATCTGTGTAAAAACTCAACAAATTCACTCACAAACGTCGTCATCTGAATAAAAAATGTCAAGAACCACTATAAGAAGTCTGCAGCACCTACCATATATCATAGTAGTCCAATATGCAAATCATGTAAGAATTATAACAGATAGTTTATAGTCGGTTTCTCACAGCAGTATATATTTGTGTTTTTATTTTTTTTTATTTATTCATAATTTAATGATTGTTCAATCTACAAAAGTAATCATCTCAACAGTTAAGTGTAAGAATATTGAAATGTTCTACAAATGCTTTTGTTTTTGTGGCAAGTGGTTAAGTAGCTGACATTTATCAGTTAATATTGATATAAAGTTCTGTTTTAAAGTATTTACATTTTATAGCTCTCTTTCAGGAATTCATTCATTAGTGTAACATCAAGACTGGAAATGCTGCCTTCACTGAACTGGACGAGATTGGTTTTTTTTTATCCCCATGTTTCCTCTCAAAATCATTGGTTGTTATAATGCGAATATTGTACGACTCTTCTTTGAATGCCCTGACCCATCTCAGTAACAAAAATGATCCTTTTTCGGAAGCCTGATTAGATTCCGTTTTACAGCTTTCAATTTTGTGTGTAGGTTCAAAAATCATGTCATTTTCATCACATTTAGCAATTGGTATTGATGTAAATGGTAGGTCTACCTCCACAGGTTTTTCAGAGATATTTTCCTGTTTCAAAAAAGGACAAACGTCATCTTAAGCGAGTTGAATCAAAGAGTCCATATAGTTAATGTCACAATCCTCTACTAGTGGGCTGTAATTCAGTGTTTGTCGTTTGTTTATGTGTTACATATTTTTTTTTTTTTTTTACTTCAAATAAGGCCGTTAGTTTTCTCGTTTGAATTGTTTTACATTGTCTTATCGAGGCCTTTTATAGCTGACTATGCGGTATGGGCTTTTCTCATTGACGAAGGCCGTACGGTGACCTATAGTTGTTAATAAAATTGAGAATGGAAATGGGGAATGTTTCAAAGAGACAACAACCCGACCAATGAAAAAAACAACAGCAGAAGGTCACCATCAGGTATTCAATGTAGCGGGAAATTCCCGCACCTGGAGGCGTCCTTCAGCTGGCCCCTAAACAAATATATACTAGTTCAGTGATAATGAATGCCATACTTATTTTCAAATTGTACACAAGAAACTAAAATTAAAATAATACAAAACTAGCAAAGTCCAGAGGCTCTGACTTGGGACAGGCGCAAAAATGCGGCGTGGTTTTGTGAGATCTCAACCCTGCCCCTATACCTCTAACCAATGTAGAAAAGTAAACGCATAACAATACGTACATTATAGTATAGTCCAAAAGGATAACCAGGCAAAATATGTCGTGATGTAGAGTTCTACAAAGACTGAAACGACAAGGGAAAATTGGGAGTCCAAACCACTTCGTTACCAATTCCACCATTTTCAAGTTACATCGACTTCATAAAAATGCCTTTGTTAGGGAATGCCTTTCAATGTTGAAAAGTTTTTAAAAAAGAGCAGAAAATGGAAAGCAGACTTAAAAGTATAAATGAGATTCACGTGGATGCATATATAAAGGTATTTCATTTCTTGTACAGACAAACAGAAATCAAGGCCGAAATAGAACAAGAAGCCATCCATTCAAAATAAGAGGCTACACATAGAAAAGCTGAAGCGGAACAAGAGGCTACACGTAGAAAAGCCGAAGCGGAACAAGAGGATACACGTCGAATAAGCCGCTTGCATTGTTTAATATTGAGGTAAAGTATATCAGTTGCAAAAAGGTGAAATATAGTGTCTGCTCGATAAAACCTGTTGAAGAAAACAAACAACATGTTACTTTATTGTAACAGCCAAATTGTATATTTCATCTCCCATAAATCTTTGCACCTTACCGGAAGTAACAATTTAGAATAACTTGGTAATTATACAAATTCTATGAATACCTGAAGAAAAAGATGCGTAAAACTTATAAACATTATTATCTATTAACTAAAGATGGATGATTTATTAGCTTGCTATCTGCACAGGAATCTTACAGAGACGACTGCGGAGGGTTATCAGGCAGTAGATCGGTTGGTGTTATTTTGCCAACTTTGAAGAACAATTGAGTTATTACTTATCTTGCTTGTTATCGAAGTAATTATCGTTTGTGTTTTGATTCCTCTAAAACAATATACAGTTGCGGACTTCTGCTGATTTCTTCAATGTCTCTGATAATGTCACTTTGTATTTCTATAAAACCCATTCTGGTTAACATTGAGCAGTCCAGAATACAGTGCATGAGAAGCTCTTCGTCGTTTAATATTTCTTCTGCTGTGTCGGTGCTGATTTTCCTAGCCAAGAGCTGCTATAGTAGAGCTAAATGCTTTGAACGTGGTGAGACTAGTACTGTGCATTTAAGGATGAAATGGCATCTGTCCTCAGTGTTTGTTTAACAGAGAAGGCAGGTTTCAGACATCCTAAAACAATTCATTGACTTACCATCATCAGTAGCCTTCTGTTGGTCCTGCGTAATTAGGCTCATGTCTGCAGTAAAGATTGATTGATTGTTGGTTGCTTAACGTCCAGTGGCAAACATTTCATGCATATTCATGACGATAACAAGTTTACAATAAACACAATAGGTAGGTTGAATTAAAAGAGGCCATCTGGGATGATGATGGTCGGGGAAATTTGGAATGCCACTGGAAAATGAGGGTTTATTGGATAGGGACAGAAATTTTGCCTTGCAACAGGCCACTTACGGACCCCTCAAAGAGTTGTTGCAATGGTTCTTAACGTGCAAAGAGCGTGGCACTCTCTTTACACGAGGCATCGGATTTAACGTCCCCTTCTGACCGGACGTGACTGTGAACTTGATACATCCCGCATAGGCAAACGGACGCCCCACTTCGGCAAGCGTTTTACTGCCGATCGGGAGAAGACCAAGTGACCATATTTCTTTTCCCCAGTCACCCTTGGGGATTGCAGTAAAGGAAACAGTCATTTATGCAACTTCCTGTTTTTGGGTCACCGGCCGAAAAATGGAGGTCATCAGTAGTGAGCGGAGGGAGAAAAACTTAAGAAAGTGATCATCAAGAAACTTTGGTATAGTATGATCCACTTTTTTCGAAATTAAAATTAGGGTAAACAAATATTTTGTTTGAAGTATTTACGGTAGTTTAAACAGGTCTCATTAAAAAGAAATGATGGAGGCAATATTAGAAGATAAAGAGGACGAAATGAGTGCTCCACCTAACGAACCACCAATGACCCACAATCAAGATGATACTCAAGCTGAAACTCAAATCCAGTTGACCAAGACTACCAGGTTCACCAAGATATTGTCACTCCAGCTGTCATTATTCTGACACATTTAGACGTCCAGAACCGACAACACAAATAACTCCGTTTCCAACAGAAATAGAAGACAGACTAACACCAGTTAACAGAAGACCTTTGACAGACAGGAAGGTTTGACGGGTGAGATGTTCTTGCCTTTTACGGGGACTAAATAACTGGACAAGACATCATTACAAAAACACGTCTTTATTCTCCATAAGCACGCTCATACAAACAAAATTAAAAAAAAAACATTACGGGTCTGACCTTACACCCATACCTGGAATAGCCCCGACCTCGAACAGAATTCAACCCTAATACATAACATCCCCCCGCTTAGCAAAAATTTGGATAATTTTTTTCCGCAGGTTGAATTCAGTTCAAATTATAATACTTTGTAAATATTAATTTATGAAAAAAACAATCTCCAGTTCAATACGACTCCATATGCAAAAATTTTATTGAAATACGTTTGAACTCTTTGCTCTACAATCTCACATCTTACTCACATCTCCTTCCCTTTCATGAATTTGACCTACCGAATTAGACTATTTACCGGATTTGTAATCACATAAGCAACACGACGGGTGCCGCATGTGGAGCAGGATCTGCTTACCCTTCCGGAGCACCTGAGATCACCCCTAGTTTTTGGTGGGGTTCGTGTTGTTTATTCTTTAGTTTTCTATGTTGTGTCATGTGTACTATTGTTTTTCTGTTTGTCTTTTTCATTTTTAGCCATGGCGTTGTCAGTTTGTTTTAGATTTACGAGTTTGACTGTCCCTTTGGTGTCTTTCGTCCCTCTTTTACTCCATATGCTCTAGTAAGATTTGATAACGTTATGATATCACAATACAATTATTTGTTAAATAGTAAATATATAAGTGAAACAGTGTTGTCATGACTGTAGCTGTTTATTATACATCGATAAGGATCATATCTCTATTTATTAGCCCACCTGGCCCAAAGGGCAAAGTGAGCTTTTCTCATCACTTTGCGTCTGACATAAGGTGTGCAGTAGTAAGGCGAATGAATTCAAATTCGTCTTCTTCTTTCTGTTCCTCCATGAAGCTTGATGTGCTCAGTGCTCAATAGTTTGGAACCTTTCTTCCAAAGGACCGGTTTCATTGTTCCATCATATTCTCGGACTCTTCCTTTTATCAGTTTTTGTACTTAGTATTTGCCGGGTAAAATTTCCCGGTTCCAGTCCATTTCGGTCTTCCAGAACGTTTTCTTAATTGTTCGAAACCATTTTTTTTTTATGGTGGCATTATAATCTCTGGACATTTCTTCTACTGCCCACTGGTTAACACCACTCAACATTGGGAATATTAGAATATACTTGTTGACTACAGTCATTGCGGATAGACTGCAATACACATTTTTCTGTCTAATTCTATCCTCATTTATTTCAACTTGAAAAAATCTGGTGAATGGTTACAAAGATCTAATAGTTTCCGCAGTCAAAAGCTGCGTCCAATCGTTACTGTCTTCTATATTGAGTTGCTCGATGTCATATACATTGTTGTCTGTTTCTTTTTGAATATCACGGTCTTTTATTAATTTACGCAATATTGCGAGAGATTGAGTTACTATTCTAGAGAGTATGGTGAAGCAAGTACGGGTTTTTCTTGCTTTGTAAATATCCAACACTAATTTCATTGTTGTGGAATTTGCAAAAAAGCAAAACAGAAAAGTTTGAATTTTGAAAGATCAACATCTGCAATTATATCACTTGATGATATGAATGCAACAAAAATATTTAATGCAAATGTCATTTCTGTCTATTTGTGAGTCGTCTTTTTTCAGTAATTGATATGTCATCTTGATATATTTTATAGATCATAACCAATAACATTAAACGAAAAACGTGTCACCCTGATGGAATACCATTTAGAAGGAAGGCAAATCATGTACACATGTCATATTAAACCACAACTAGAAGTGTGCCCAATCACAAATCTTCATGTCTAGCTCAAACAATATCATAACTACCCCTATACGCTGCTTTAGGATTTGTCTTTTATGAATCCTTTCAACCTGGTCTTTAATGATGAAAACTAGCGGGAAACACACTATTATTTTCCCAATGGCATTGACATTGATGACGTTCAATTCCAATTGCACTGGAATACTTAATTGAAAAGGCAAGGATTTGCCAAAACCTGTTGGAAGTACAGCCAAAAAGTTTTTCGCTATTATGCACTTCAGAATTTTCAATTGTTCTGCTTTTAATTCCTCAACGTCAAACTGGGGTAGAACTTTACCGATTGCTCCTTCTATTTCACGGAACGTCGCCATTTTGTTTGTTTAATTGAACATCAGAAATAAATCGATCGCTGATTTGATATAAAGAAATCGCGGAAAGGATTTTCATTGGTTGAGTAAAGGTTATAACCTTATTTAAATGTTGACCTCTGAAGTGAACTTGAATGGGATGTTGTTAGAAATTTCACGCAGCAACCAAGCATTAAAAATGAACGAGTGGGAGATTCAATTTTAATAAGATTGTAGAATCCTTGTAATCCACTCAAACGAAGTTTTAACTTCAGACTTATAGCAACAGAAAATGTATTCGTTCTCTAGCATAAAGCCCCGAATATACAGAGAAAAAGGTAAAACAAAATCTAACAAGAAGATATTAAAAATTGGCATTTTAAATTTTCTATGAGAATTAACATTGGAAAGAGGAGATAACTCTGGTTTTTGGTTTCATGATTTTCTAATATTCATGTCATGTATGATACTTTGAAAATAAAATTCCTCCGTTAGGTTTACGTTTAAAACCACATTTAGCTTCTTTTGATTTAAAATCTGTTGCTCAAGTTCAAACTTGCAAATGTCCTCCATGGGAACTTCCCAAACCAAAAATGATATTTGATCTCCGTGAACACAATAAAAATGAAACAAATCCTCTTTTAATTCAGCAACACTATGCTGAAATTAAAGCCGATTATCTAGATTTTTCAACTGTCTATACTGATGGATCAAAAGATGGTGATAGAGTTGCATCTGCTGCTGTCTTCAGGGACAGAGCTGCAACCCTCCGTTTGCCATCTGATGCATCCATCTTTACTGCTGAAGCAGAAGCAATAATTTTGGCTTTGAAGTTTATTGCTTCTTCAGATAAATCCAAATTTATTATATGTTCGGATTCACTTTCATGCTTACAAGCTATACGAAATACTAAAATTAAAAACCCAACAATCCTGAAAATTTTATATGTAATGAGGAATTTAAGAATTCTTCTGAAAGAAATAATATTTCTATGGGTTCCGAGTCATGTTGGAATCCTTGGAAACACAGCTGTAGACCTTGAGGCAAAGAATGCCCTGGGTGACCCTCTATCTAACTGTGATATACCATATACTGATTTTAAATCTAATATTAGAGAATATGTTTTTAATATATTGAAAAATAAATGGAGTAAAAAAGATGATAATAAATTGCATGAAATTAAACCTAATTTAGGCAAACCTTTTGATAATATTATGTGCAGAAAAGATCAGTGTGTTATTACTAGATGTCGTATTGGTCATACTAGAATAACACACGAGTATCTTTTAAAAAATGAAGATGAACCACAATGTGTTCCTTGCAACTGCAAGTATACTATTAAACATGTTTTAATTATTTGTATTGACTTTGCTGATATTCGTAAGAAGCATTTCAATGTCAATAATATGTATGATTTATTTAATAATGTTCCATTTACAAATATTGTTGCTTTTTTAAAAGAAATTGGAATTTATTATAAAATATAAAAATGTTATTATATTTAAATCGATTTTAATTTTTATCACGTTATTTTACTGTTGATTTTTATTTGTATATAATCAATTTTCTTTAGTCAAGATTTTTAGTGTATTGAAGGACTTTTTGTCTTATTTTAAAAATAGAATTTAAATTGTAAAAATATTCGAATTAGCTCTCGCCGCGAAATAGCCTTTTTGTGCTAACGCGGCGTAAAGCAACCAACAATCAATCAATCAATATGATACTTTTATGTAGTTAAAAGTTCGTTTTTTGACAATATGATCGAATTTTCTCTCATAAAATGTACAAAACCTATGAGTCATGGGTATATGTTTTTTTTTTGGGGGGGGGGGGGGGGGGCACATTTTTCTCAAACGTGACTTTCTTATTTTGTACTTCATGGATCAATGATCTATTTTGCAATTCAATGATTGTGAAAAAAATGTTAAAACAAGCAAATAAAATATACTTATATCATATTGTATATCTGTGAAAACTAATGTATTAAAACACATTAACTATTTAACAAGAGGTTGATAGGATTGTGTATTAATAAATGTTAAAAACATATAATTAAAAGGTTGTAGTTCTACTTAATTTCAATCTTGCAAAACACATAGTTTTCTTATTTAAAATTTATGACAATTTGCTAAAAACAAAGGAAAATCAAGAAATTTACAAATATGCATACTTTGTTGTCATAGCATCTTGTTTCCAAGCTAACCCGTTCAATGTGTCAGTTTATTTAATTTTCAGAATACTTTGTACTTAGTTTAGCTAGTTTGTACAAAAGTACAAATATTGACAATATATGTATAACTTTATGAATTACAGTAATATTTGGCCAAAAAGGGGCCTTTTGACTTGCAGAATATATCCTTATTTAATATTAACATTACATATCTTATTATCCAACTGCATGTTGATTTTTAGAGCGAATTCAACATTTGATTGGTTGAAACTATCACCAATGACATTGAACAAAACTTCATATTCCCCTATGAATGTCAGGATTGCCTTTTGCAATGTTCATTAGTACGGCAGTAAATGTTTAAATAAGCCTTTTGATACGGTTTGTTTTAAAATTCATTTCTAATTTAAAAACAATTATAAAAGAAAAAGAATGAATAAATAAATCGGTACTGATAATCAATGTGTATGTTATGATTAGATATACGGATTTATAAAAAAAATATTTCTTAAAATTTATATTCAGAAGTAAAATAAAGTATGGGTTGTGGAATAAAACATTCATTTTCATAAGCTTAATAAGATATGAAGATTTGTTAACACTAAAATGGTATTGTTTCCCTCGGGCATTACCCTCTTGAAATATATTTTTTTCTTGGTTGAACAAATTTCATATTTTGCTCAGACATGGGAAATAAATGTATAGTAATGTCACAATTTTGTATTACCTTATTCTTGGTCTGGGACCTGAAGTCCACCATTTTCCTGGCTGAAAAGCTAAGCCCATGTCTCAGAACTTCCTGAACATCTGCATCAGGGGCATATTTCCTCCTTAGGGTCAACAGTTTATTCTACAATAACAGATAGCCAATAAGATATTCATAAGCATTGGTAAGTATGAAAATAAATAGATATAAAAAAATCACCAATAATTATGAAAAATAAATGGATATAAAAAGGATTTCAATCAACACAAAACAAATTTGCTGTTTTCAATAGATCTTATTTGACAATGAAATATAAACCAACTAACACAATCATCACATGTAAACATGGTCCTTCTTTTGTCTTCTTCAATGTCTTCCCCTACACCAAGTTGTTCAATCTGGATTTGAGTCAACATAGCAGTTGGATCTCCTACAAACCAAAGTATAAATAAGTAAAACTATCTTTACATGACACATATGTCACAATGTATATATTAAGACTTGATATTTGTAATTAAGGTAGGGCTATATTTACATGGAATGCCTGATGAATCGGACCAGAAAAAATGTGGGACACCAAAAAGTGTTGTCGGTGTAAAAATCCCCTTTTCATAATTTCTCGCACGTTTTAATGTTTTGCAATATTTTTTCATTGAAAATTGACAACTTCTAAATTGTTTTGGTTGCTTACCCTCAAGAACACATTTGTGTCCATTAAAAACTTCTAAATCTTCATAAAACCTTTTGCAGTCGCTGCATTTGTAAACACATGACATATTTGCCGTCATCTTGATTTCGTCACTGTTCCCGCTGCACTACCTCGCTCGTTCGGACAACAACTTTGTCCAGAACAGTGTTCCAGTTCACTCGAATCAAGTTCCAACAGTTCTAGGCTATAATTCGTGTAGATCAAAGATAATATCCATCTAATTGCCTTTATTCCATCTATTACTTGTTATAATCAATATATTGACAAAGAAAGAAAGAAAAGACCTAAAAAGGATATGCAAAACACCAATTGTTCATTTTGCCAAAATTTGCCATTTTTGAAGTCTTCTGGAATTCGATCCACGGTAAATATTGGAACAACTCTTTGAGGGTCCGTAGTTTGCCTGTTGCAAGGCAAAATTTCTGTCCCTATCCAATAAACCCTCATTTTCCATTGGCAGTCCGAATTTCCCAGACCATCAACCCAGATGGCCTCTATTGTATCAACCTACCTATTGTATTTATTATGAACTTGTTCTCGTCCTGAATATGCATGAAATATTTGCCACTTGACGTTAGGCAACCAACAGCAAGTTAAAAAGAAGACTAAAAAAAATGGTGGGATCAGATTCCTGTAAGACTAAAAAAAACCGGAACAGCTCACCCCTCTCAGCTAAAAAAACAGCTTCAAACTGTATTATTGCCAGATCAAATTTTTACACATGCATGCATATTTTTTATTTAAGGTGGTATGGGAGTCTAAAATAAAAATGATAGAATTTGTTCATACTTTGTCAAAATGTAGTATCTATTGATACATGTTCAAAAATATTATAAAAATGATAGGTCACCGTGCATTTTCTCAAGCTATCGGTTGTGACAAAATGACAAATTTTGTATGGATTATACAGGAAAAAACAACATTTTGTGAATAGAAACTAAACAAAATGATAGAATTGTAAAATAAATAAGGAAAAGATTGCTTTCATACAATGCTTTGAGAATATCAAAAGAAAAAAAAGGGTCACCGTACGTTTTTTCCGGCTAAAAGACAAAATAGGAAAATTTCATGAAGAGTCCTTTAGAAAATGTACTGTTTTAGAGTTACCTCCCCTTAAATTGCAAATTTGAAAATATTAAAAAAACAAACAAAAATAATCTACACTTGTTAAAAATATTAATATTTATAAGTTATATTCCTATTAATTGGTTCTTTTAAATGAAAATTCACATTAAAAATCTGCATTCCTGCATCAATTTTTTCTAACTTGAAAAAAAATATGGACCTTAGATTCTCTGTTTTTTTAAAATCCAAGATGGCGAAAGACACCCATACCACCTTAATAGAGTCAAATCTCATTTTTCTTAATGAAAGGGGTATATAAACTCATCATAGATAGCAGGACTAAATTTTATTTATATGCCAGACACGTGTTTCGTTTACAAAAAACTTGTCAGTCACGCTCGAATCTAAAAAATAAAATAAAAATAAAAACAAATAAAGTACGAAGTTGAAGAACATTGAAATCCAAAATTCCTAAAAGTGTTGCCAAATACATCTAAGGTCATCAATCAATGACTGAGGTAGAAAAGCCTTAATATTTCAAAAATTTTTGTAACATTTAATTGATAAATAAAACATTATCAATGATAACCATTGCAAGCAATAGCGGATGGCACCCTTCCCCCATTGCCAGGCGAGCGGCAGCCACTTTGAAAACTTCAAAGTCAAAGAGTGCATCTACACATTCAAATTATCATTTGTGTAAAATTCCGTTAAGTTTGGAGCATTTTTAAATTTTGGAAATGTTTGCTGGTTCCATGGTTACGGCAGCCAATTTGAAAATTCGTACTTCAAAAGTCAACTCTGCTAATGCCAGTGACCATTTCTGTAAAGTTTAATCCAGTTTGCAGAATTATTTTTTGGTATTGACATTTTTGTTTTGTTTCCATGGTAACAACAGCTATTTTGGAAATTCCAACTCCAAATGCCACATCTTCCAATGTTGCTTATCGTTACTGTGAAGTTTGGAGCATTTTGAGATTTTGAAATTTTAAGTTTATTTTCATTGTTTGTAGCATAATAGATTTAATAAACACGAAGGCCTTTGCAAAATTAACTCTGCAGAGGTAAACACAGTTAACGGGGTACAAGGGGATGGACCCTCCCTTTTCTGTGTGGACTACCTATGTATTTGAATGGAACCCTTAATCATTGGGACCTCTACTTTTTAAAACGGCTAGAACCATCCCCGTTTGAATACATACATAATTTCCATTCTCAATTTTATATATTTATAATAGATATTTTGTCATTGGGGTCATGATTCAGTCCTTTTTTTAAAACTGTATTCTCAAAGGGAGGTTATACACAGGTCATCAAAATGTTTTATTACAATGGTTGCAATGAATAACATAGGTTTCCTATTTCCGAGTGGAATGAAAAATAATGTTAATTTCACATGTGAAATCATTGTGGTTAATTCGCTCTTCTGATAGCATCAGTCAAGACCTTGATAACATTGGATCAAAACAAACTGTTAATGCATAGAAAAAGATAAAAGTTTCTAACATTTTCTAATTTCATGAAACAAAAAGCCAATTGCCCATGTATTTTTTTTTTTATCCTAACCCAGTTTAGGGGGATGGTTAGGATCCCCTTAACATGTGTAACCCCTCCACATTCTGTATGCATTTCCTTGTCCCAATTCATGAACCTGTAATTCAGTGGTTGTCGTTTGTTGATGTGATACATAGTTGTTTTTCGTTGTCTTTTTGTACATAAATTACGGAGGTTGTTGTCTATTGAATAGATTTTGAATCCTTTTATAACATCTTTGTCTAAATCCATATTATAATCATCAGCACTGTTGTGCCAATTCTTAGACATAAATTTAGACTTGTCTTGCTTATATCTGCTGCGTTTAAAAAAAGTGTTTAAATACGACTTAAGTTCACTCGTATGAATCAATTTACATTGTCATTTTGGAACCTTTTAAAGCTGAATGGGCTTTGCTCATTATTGAAGGCCGTATGGTGACTTATATTTGTTAATTTCTGTGTCATTTTGTTCTGTTGTGGAGTTGTCTCATTTGCAATCATACCACATTTTATTTTATTTATATTTGCCTGACAGCTTGTTTTTATATTAGTTTATAACTTACTGCCAATTTCCTTTATTTTATCGAAATGGATAGGATATAAAACCCTAGCATTGTCTTCACTGCTATTAGTAATTTTAAAAAAGATTTCTTTCAATAGCATGATTTTCTTTTTCTTTTCTAGGTCGTGAACTGCTTTTGACAATGGTGTGAATGCCTTGGTTAATTGTTTTAAGCGTTGTTAATCTACACCCTTCAGTTGTGCCCTGCAATGCTCTAAATATCTGAAAAACATGACATGCATTTATTCTATATATTAAAAATTGTTCATCTGATGAAGACCCCAAGGGTGACTGGGGTATAGAAATATGGTCACTTGGTCTTCTCCCGACCGGCAGTAAAACGCTTGCCGAAGTGGGGCGTCCGTTTGGCTGTGCGGGATGTATCAAGTTCGCAGTCACGTCCGGTCAGGAGGGGGACTTTAAATCCGATGCCTCGTGTAAAGAGAGTGCCACGCTCTATGCACGTTAAGAACCCTTGCAACAACTCTTTGAGGGGTCCGTAGGTGGCCTGTTGCAAGGCAAAATTTCTGTCTCTATCCAATATACCCTCCTTTTCCAGTGGCAGTCCAAATTTCCCCGACCATCATCCCAGATGGCCTCTATTGTATCAACCTACATATTTTATTTATTGTGAACTTGTTCTCGTCCTGAATATGCATGAAATATTTGCCACTGGACGTTAAGCAACCAACAATCAATCAATCATCTGATGAACAGTTAGCCAATAATAAAGATGCTGCTGTTAGGGCATGCGACAATGAAATGATGAATTTTATTAAAATGCAGTGTATCACGCAGTATGTCTGACCACATACTTGTCATATAGACCAAAATCCACTGATAAATCAGCGTATGATTTGGCATTTGAAAGAGTGGTTGATATTATAGACAGAGCCTTTATTCGTGAGAAAAAGTCTTCTATTGTCATCACTTTTGTACCAGTCTTGTTTACCTGATAAATTAAGTAAGACCTACTGTAATTCCTCTAATCTTGAGGCTAACCTCGAGAAGCACCTCATTGAACAATATATGTACATGTATGTTGGTTACTATGTTATTCGTATTATAACATATTTGGCTAACATATGATTAAAAGATGTTATTTTCTGTGAATATTACTCTGAAATAGTCGGTTTATTTTGCGACATAAGTAAAGACATATCGAATTTTAATACATACACTTATAATGCCAACTTTCTTCAATGAAATTGGGACCCCGTTGGAAATGGATGCAGCTTGGTCTATGGTAAAAACTAGGGGGTTAAAAAAATGCCTCTTCAAAGCCACCTCAGTTTGATTAAGTGGACTCCATATATTCGTTATCTAAAATAAGGAATTAAAATGTATAATTTAAAATAATTGTTAAGAAAATAACAATTACAATGAGATAGCAGCTTATCAACCCACAAAAATTTGAAACAAAAATTGTAAAAGTAAAACTGAATATAAATTTGAAAACCAACTGTAGTCCTGCTGGGAAATAGGGCTTTTTTTAAAACAGACATACTGCAATACGGGTCTGCTCATTACTGAAGGCTGTACTTTAGCCTTAAGCTGACGATAACTTCTATGTCATTAAATCTACCTTGTTTGAAACGCTTATGTAGCATCCTGTTCTTGTCTGTACCAGCCAGCACCTCCCACTTCCTGATGATGACATGTTTTCTTCATAAAAGTCCTTGAAGTACTGCCAAAAATTAGCAGTCACTTCAAGGACTTCACATGAGTCTAGCATATTTTTCTTATGAAGAAAAGATCTCTGTAAAAATAATGAAAAAAATAAATAAATTAGCTAATTTCAAGGTTCTATATTTTTAGGGTGGAAATATATTTTTTCTTATGACTGTTTGAAGAGTATACCCAAGAACGGGTTTTCTGATTCATCTGGAAGTCGTTGAGCAGATAGATCTTGACCTGATAAACAATTTTAACCAATGTCAGATTTGGTTTTTTGAGTTATATGCCAAAAACTGCATTTTACCCCTATGTTATATTTTTAGCCATGGCAGTCATCTTGGTTGGTTGGCCGGGTCAACGGACACATTTTTAAACTAGATACCCACATGAGGATTGTGGCCAAGTTTGGTTCTAAAAGTTAACGACGACGGACGCCAAGTGATGAGAAAAACTCAAAAAGGAATGGACAACTGTCATCTTTTTGATTTGGTACAGGCATTTTCATTTGTAGAAAAAGGTAAATTAAACCTGGTTTTATAGCGCTAAACATCTCACTTTGTGTGACAGTCTCGTTTTATTTACATTGATGTGTGAACTAAACGACCAAAACTAAATAGTCAAAATATCGGTACAGCAGTCACCATCGTCATTTTTAAAGAAACAAATGTTTCGCGTTTCAAATTATACGATCATGCAAAACCTTGAAAACACACGCCTTGGCTTAAGTTATATTGAAAGAAATAATTATTCAATTATTCTCTTGATTAAAATGAGAAAAGATCACAAATAAGCACAAACTAAACTAACTTTTTTAATTCCACACCAATATTGGTACTTAAGCTTGGGTTGAGAAAACGTAACGCTTTGATCGATTTTATCATTATTTATTCTAGATTATAGTTCATTCTAATTATTATGATGTCATTGAATTACAGGTCATCAATGCAGCGAGAAATTCCCACACACGGAGGCGTCCTTCAGCTGGCCCCTAAACACACACATATATATATATATATATCCAGAGTTCAATTAAACTTATTGAAAAAGTATGTCTTCATCATTGGAAGATTAACATCTTTTACAGGAATGAAAAAAATGTGCTTTAAAATCTAACAACGATTTTATCTTACTAAACCACAAAACTTTTTTTACCGAGCAAATATTCCATGTAAAATACTCGGATGTGACTACTGGTAATTTTTTTATCTATTATAAACCTAGAAAACAATTTATACGGGGAGAAATTTGCTGAAGTGAAATCTTTAATGCAAACAGAAGATCTAAAGTAAAGTTAATTGAATGTGTATGTGTAAACTGCTTTAAATTTCATGATGATAACAGTTCCAATGACTAACTCTGTAGAGAAGACGACTTCTTGCTTGGACAGTTTTGTGGTTTTCTTAATAAAGCAGTGAGGGGAAACTTACCAAATTTCTACGAGTTCCTTGTAGGTTGCACTTTGTAAATACAGCTGTTTTTTGGGGGGCGGACTTGAGTATTCAAGGAAAAATTAATTTTGTGTACATACTACTTCTCAGTTATGCTCTTTGTGTTCTATCTCACAGAGACATAACTTAGGAATGCTACCAGTAAATTATACATGTTCATATTGTTAACATTGAAATATGTGGTAACCTTTCATTCCAGGTAGGGGTAGTAGAGAAAATTAGTGTTAGTTTAAACCCTAGTTCAGGGCATATAAACGTTGAAAATATGCCGCATAGACATAAATTTTGACCTTTGAAAAAAAATGTGGTGCATATGAACTTTCAATTCTAGGATAAGATTTTTTTCAAAACTTTATAGTAAAAGTTGTACATTTTAAGCCATAAAACGAGTTCCTATGGGAAATTACAGAATTGCAACCTATATAGGGTGAAAAAGGGGAACATTTAGAATTTATCAAAATTTGCTTTATTTCACAGATTTTAAAGAAAGTAACTCAAATATGAAGTTTTATAAATATGTAATGAAGATTGATAGAATCCTAGGCCTTAAATATGATGACTCAGCATAAATTCACAGTTTACAGTATGCATACTAGGAGTTAACTTAAAGTCGTGGATACAAAAATAATTCATAATATTTGCATATTTGTAAGTTAAATTGTTTAAAAGAAGTGTTACATTTACTCTTTGCAGTCATTGAAACTAATAGATCTTTCCTGAATATTATTTATGGGGTGTTTGTGTCCTTTCAATAACTCAAAAGTAAGCCGCAACTCCTAAATCTACTTTTATATCACCACGGTATAATAAATACAAGCTAGAAAAACAAAAATATCTCAACAAAACTTACAATAGTTTGTTCTATACTGAATATGTACTAAATATTCCAAATTACTAGAAACAGCAGAATGATTAGGAAACTTGAGGCCCTAGTTGCAAGAAACAGAGAAAATTGCCTCCCCCGGGGTCATAAAACAAATAATTTAAGTTGTAAATGCTATGATTTTATTATTTTAAAGTTCTTGATATTGAAAACAATAACTATGCTTGGAAGTTATGCAAAAATCAGATATTAGCAGTCATCTCTATAACATTTTAAGTGAATTTATATCTCAAACTGGTATCTGCATACATGCAACTATTGGAAATATGGCTTTGTTTGAACACTTCTAGTATATATATTGGCTAAATTGTGTCAGATATATGGTTACAGATGATACTGTTGTGACAAGAATTCGAAATTGACCATTTGAGGCAGAAAATGTGTACTTTAATTGACTAATAGGCATACAGGTAGAAGTCTGGTTTAGACTTGTCAGCATTTGAGTTGTACGGTTCAAACTGATATTGGTTAATCGGAACCCCTGCCATGGCACCAGTAGCTTCTACCTTCTCATCAACCGAACTGCGCTCCCGTTTTTCCCCTTTTCATGAACCACAGGAACGTTACGATTCATTATAATCACGTTCAGAACTGCCTTTGTCATCATTTTAGTGTGCTAATGACCTAATACGGTATATATTGGATCCTACAAAAACAGATGCCAAAAATAACAACTTGTTCGGTTTAAATGTGTTTTATGAATTTATTTCAATCTTAGTCATCAATTTCTACGTCTATTTAAGAATATCTCCCTGCCCTTCCCACTTCTTGCCAGTATTGTAGTATTGAATCACATGCTCCCCAGTGTACACCATCCCTTATATCAGGTATATTGACACCTAAGCCAAATGCAACGGTACATATAACCAATCTAACAACTGAATCAGGTTTAGAAAACACTGTTTGGGTCGAGCATGGTAAACACTTATAAAGTCTATTGTTTGTCCGTGTATGCATTTTCCCTCAGTTCACCTAAAATGTCTGTACAATTTACCAAAGGTAGTTAACTCTTGAAAACAAAGAAGTTTTCAACCACCAAAAAGCCACATAAGTGCTAAATTTAATATCATAGTCAAACTTGAATCGGATTTTCAATTGATTGGTCCTTAAAATAGCATCAAATATACCAAGCAAATGTACTTCATCTATAATAATGCCACAAAGCTGCTCCTGATAGACTGGGGACTCAATAATTATTTGATGCCAGTATCTAAAGTATCCTTTTTTATGCCTGTAAATGTAAAAAACATAATGCTGGACAATGTTATTAAAAAAAAATTAAATATATAATTAGTTATCAAAGGTATCAGGATTATAATTTAGTTTAATTTAAATTTGACTTTCAGATTTAAGATGTAAAAAAAGTAATATTGATTACATGTTGTTTTACTGTATTAATACACTTGCAGATATTCTTTTTGTCATTGAAATGTTGTTCTTTTTTCTCAATACATATCTATATTTATATTTATATTCTTAATTGTCGTGAAATAGACAGTTGATAGAAAAACTATTTATATTAAATATATATCCCAAATCATCCTGTCCATCACAAAAATGTGCATATACCTTCAATTGTATCATCTGTCATTTCTTCTCTTTTTTGTGATCTAGCAACTGTATATTCCATGTCCTGAGTTTTTGCACATTGATCAAACATCAATCTCTTGGGGGGATTTTCTCACGGATTAGAGGGAGCAACTGAAAAATTATATTTTTTTTTCTTTCTGAAACATGACTTATAAATTTAATTTGTCCGTCTCTGTCAGAGAAAATGTAAAAGAGGACCCGTGCAGATTAAAATTCCGTATGTTGTAACCTTCTATCCCAAACCACTGGTGTCGAAAAAGACTTCCTTACATGTGAAAGAAACTTTCCAATCACATCCTGTTATTGCCTATCGCAGACCCAAAAACCTCAAAGACATACTTGTGACATCAAATGTAAAGAAACAAAAAACCTCTAAATTTGAGTGTTACAAACAATGCGGTAGAAGCAATTGTAAGTGTTGTAAAGCCGCCAACAGTGACCACTCTTTCAGCAGCACAGTATCAATGCAGCGATACAACATCTATGTTACTTCTATTTGTAAAACGGAAAATAGTATTTATATTCTGACTTGTGGATCTTGCAAACTGCAGTGTGTTGGTGAAACAGAAACTAATTTCAACATAAGACTTAACAATCACCGGTCGTTTTATATAAAAGGAAGAGACTGTCCAATTACGAGACACCTCTTAAGAAGAGGACATGCGCTTGATTGATATCACCTTTCAAATGATTGAGGTAAACCAAAATTGGGACTCCGAAAGGAGAAAACAGAGAGAAAGGTTCTGGATACATCAGCTACGTACTCTTTGAACGTGATAGACTGAATGAGAGGGATGAAAAACAATTCTACAAAAAAACAAAGGATCTCATTCTATTTAACTTCTATTCTTTTCTTCGTTAATTCCACCGCAACGGATCACCCGTGTCACACGGTAGTAAAATATAGTTCTTATATTTTTATATTAAAAGAGGAGTAGGTAAAGGGATATATTTTCAGGCCATTAGAGTTTGTGTCTATTGGGTGATTATCACTTAATAATATCAGTATTTATAAGTACACTATGGAGTTTATCGTGTGGTACCGAACTATCGAAAACATGGAAAGACGTTTATATGTTACTTATATAATTACAAGGTTGTTTATTTAAAATATATTCGTATTTACCATCACAAGAATCAACTTCTTCCTTTTCTCGACCACTGCGTTGTTGAACATTGAGTGGTCGGCAAAA
This sequence comes from Mytilus edulis, assembly GCA_019925275.1. NCBI lineage: Eukaryota > Metazoa > Mollusca > Bivalvia > Mytilida > Mytilidae > Mytilus > Mytilus edulis. The sequence goes on from CM034354.1 coordinate 50,127,683, forward strand.
TTTCTGAAAAGCCGTCTAAGTTGCTTTTCTTTGCTTATATTCATTGTTGCTTTAAGCTACAATGATAAACACGGGAAATAATCACTAATAAGTTCATTTACATACTGTATGAAGATGATAGAGTATACTTCAGACAAGTTTGATAGAAAAAGACTATAATATGTAACATGTTTCTTTACGTAATTACAATCACGAATGCTAAAGGTAAAGCACGAGATTGCTCTGACGTGCTGACGACCTTTATTACGACTTGATATGCAAGCTCATTTAATTTCGAAAGATGTATTTCAGACACACATACACACACACACTCTCTCTCTCTCTCTCTCTCTCTCTCTCTCTCTCGCGCGCGCCAGATGCTAGTTTGGTCTGTATTCATAATTATTAATACGATATTATATCTAGTATTATAGAGTTATAGTAAATGTATACAAAGATAATATAGGTAATCTGTTAAGATTTTAAGCAGAGTTGCTTAACATTGCTGTGTGCATTATTTCGACACATCAATGCGACAATAATGTGCGTACCTTAATATTATGAAACAATCCTAGAAAAAAACGTTTTAAAAAATTACGCGCAACAAAGACGAAAGAAAAATAATATTCGTAGATGACAATGAATATAAATCCGCACTTATAATTCTGCTTCTCTCGGAACACCCTCTTTCGATTTGATATTGTCTGCCTAAAGAAATAGCGATGTCTTTGTGTGACATCCCTTGCATAACCATTTCTTGAACCTCAGTAACGAATGTTTCTAATGCCGCCATTTTTTCGTCCTCGTTAAATTTCGCACCAGTTGTATTGTCAAAAACTAACAATAATAAAAAGAAAGTACTTCATGCATACTTAAAACGAACTGTGTTCACCCTTTTTGATTTCGATATTAAAATATGTAACAAAAATCGACAACATTGTTATAATTTTATCTCTGATGAACCTTTAAATGAATGACAAATAACAACATTGTCATTTTTTGAATGACATATAAACAGTGTGGGAAAGATAAATTAAATACACTTTCGTTTTTTGTTTTTGTGAAATGAAAATACTTTTGTTTTTCGTTTTTTGTTTTGTGAAATCAAAAACGAAAACTATTTTGTTTTTCATTTTGGTTTTTAAGAAATCAAAAATGAAAACACTTTCGTTTTTCATTTTGGTTTTTAAGAAATCAAAAACGAAAAATGAAAACACTTTCGTTTTTTGTTTTTCGTTTTTGATATTTCAAAACGAAAAACGAATGGACGCAGATATACACGGACCAGGAAAGTTTCCTTGCAGTGTCTTTTGATAAAACTTTTTGAAAAATGACACTAGAAAACCCCTCTACAATTGACCAATAAATAATCGGAAATAAATCCTTTGCAGATAATGTCTTTTTCAGCTTAAGATGGAACAATTTGTATAAAATTCTAACATCCTCCTCAAAATTATTAGCATCATAAACAATCTGCAGAAACTTTTGCACTTATGTTTGCTGCTTATAATTTTTTACATCAGCTTTTGGTATTTCACGTTTTGCAATTTTCAAAGTGTCAATGCATCCATAAATTAGGTTATCAACAGAACACAGCAGATTAAACTTGATGGCGGTAAATTTTTAAAAACGCCAGACCTAAAGGTGTTTGATAATTTAAAGAAAGAGGAATTATTGTTGCTTGCTAAACATCTAAAATATCTTAAGAAAACAAATTATAAAAAATTTGGTAATAGACAAATTAGACACATAAATTTTAGGTGATGAGGATCTTGATCTTACGGTAACTTTATGTAATTGTAGCTACATTAAAAAAGAATTTCAGAACATACACTGGTTTTCTTTTTGTTTGGTTTAGCTGACAAAACCCGTCTTTAATAAGGTGAACAAATCATTGAATAATACTTACAAAGTATCAAGCTATTGGTCTATTTCTTTCAGGGAACCTTTTGTGTCGAGAGTCTCTTCCTTCTTTGGGTTTGTCGCATGGTACAGTCTCTATTTGGGCCATCTCTTTGTCGATTATTATAGTTCCTCATATGGCATTCCTCAAATTACTAGCAGAGTACGGGATCCCAAATGCGGGGGAAACCAAAGAGGAGAAGAATCTGGAAAAAGATCCAAACAGTGTTAAAAGTAAGTTGGACGTGAGGGATGAGAAAAAAGTTCAAAGCAGCGCAAAGTAAAAGTTGGAGGCAGCCATCAATCAAGACAAATCCGTCAATGAAGATGATGTTGAATACGAGGAGTTGAGATGTTTAAGAGCTCATATTAAACCTGGTGCAACCGTTCATTCTGATGAGTTTTCAACCAATTTTAATCTAACGGAAATCGGTTACAATCATAATACTGTAAATCATTCTCAAGATATTTGTAGAGAATGTCACCAGACCTGCCATAGGTGTATTGATAATTTTTCCAATTTTTTGGATAATTTTATTACATGTTACCTTAGATCGGTCATCTGATCAAGATAATTTTTAAAGATGTACTGGTCCGAGTACACAGTTATTTCGTAGTGCATTTCTTTTAGACAATAAATGAAAATAAAAATAAAAATCCCACCTGCGCTTTCTCAATAATATTTTTACAGTGTGTTGTACTACTTTTGGGACAAATTATATCAAAATTATAGAAAACTTCATCAGCTCTAACTCAAAATATGGACAATTTTATGTTAAGGGGGTCTTGAAATCTTTTGATAGCTTCCGAAGTGCTAATTTTTTACCTTTTTCAGCTGGACCTAATCACTACTTTACTTAAATATTTATGACCCAAATTTTTTTACAGTGTCATTTCATCCCCCAACTTGCTATATGAGGCATAAAACATGAAGAAATAAATTTGGAAGGGGTATAACAAAAATTGACAAGTAACACACTGTCCACACTAAGGACTATATTCGTGGACAACGAAAATCAAAGGACGATAACTGTGTACTCGGACCTACTGATAGTTATATTAGAAGTAAACTTTTACCAACCACAGCTTTATTGAAAATGTTACATTTTTCAGTTAATTTGACGACTTTTTTTATAATTGTATTATATGTTACCTTAATTTGATCATTTGAGAAAGAGTATTTTCTAGTATGTATTGACAATGATAGTAGATGTCAACTTGAACCAATTACACCTGCATTTAAAAAAATACAATGTTTATTAAATTTTAACTTTTTTTTAGAAATCATTCAGATGTTACCTTAACTCGACCATATTCCATAAACATTGCAGCGTAAAAATGTGTTGTAACAATAATTAGTTGACAATTACTGCTGATCAGGTTAAAAAAAAAAGGTAAACGGACCATTAATTTTTTTGATGTTACCTTAAATCGGTCATTTGATCAAGAGGAAAACATGAACATACCACAGCTTTATCAAAAAATAACAACATTTTTCATTCAATGTAAACACTTTTTGGCTATTCTTTCGGTTGTTACCTTATTTATATTTCTTTCATATTTTACTGTAAATTTGTCAATTTTTTATATTTTTTTTGTTACCTTAAATCGGTTATTTGATTAAGAAGAAAACTTGAACTAACCACAGCTTTATCAAAACCTTTCAAGATTTTTTCTTCAATTTAACCACTTTTTGGATGATCATTTGGATGTTACCTATTGATATTCTTTTCAAAATTTTACTGTAAATTTGGTCAATTATTGTGATAATTTTTTGATGTGACCTTAAATTGGTGCATTTGATCAAGAAGAAAACATGAACCAACCACAGCTTTATCAAAAAACATCAAATTTTTCATTCAATGTAACCATTTTGAATATTCATTCGGATGCTTACCTTAATGATATTTTTTTCATATTTTACTGTAAATTTGTCAATTTTTTGATAATTTTTTGATGTTACCTTAAATCGGTCATTTGATCAAGAAGAAAACATGAACCAACCACAGCTTTATAAAAAAATTTCAAATTTTTCATTCAATTAACCACTTTTTGATATTCATTCGGTATGTACCTTATTGATATTTTTTTCATATTTTACTGTAAATTTGTCAATTTTTTATATTTTTTTATGTAACCTTAAATCGTCATTTGATTCAAGAAGAAAATTGAACCAACCACAGCTTTATCAAAACATTTCAAGATTTTTTTCAATTTAACCACTTTTTGGATATTCATTGGATGTTACCTTATTGATATTTTTTCAAATTTTACTGTAAATTTGCAATTTTTTATAATTTTTTTTGATGTGTAACCTTAAATCGGTCATTTGATCAAGAAGAAAACTGAACCAACCACAGCTTTATCAAAACATTTCAAATTTTTTCATTCAATTAACCACTTTTTGATATTATTCGGATGTTACCTTATTGATATTTTTTCATATTTTACTGTAAATTTGTCAATTTTTTGATAATTTTTTTGATGTACCTTAAATCGTCATTTGATCAAGAAGAAAACATTGAACCAACCACAGCTTTATCAAAAAATATCAACATTTTTCATTCATTAACCACATTTTTGGATATTATTCGGATGTTACCTTATTGATATTTTTTTCATATTTTACTGTAAATTTGTAATTTTTTGATATATTTTTTTTATGTTACCTTAAATCGGTCATTTGATTAAGAAGAAAACTTGAACCAACCACAGCTTTATCAAAAATTCAAATTTTTCATTCAATTAACCACTTTTTGGATATCATTCGGATGTTACCCTATTTATATTCTTTTCAATTTTACTGTAAATTTGTCAATTTTTTGATAATTTTTTGATGTTACCTTAAATCGGTCATTTGATTCAAGAAGAAAACTTGAACAACCACAGCTTTATCAAAACATTTCAAATTTTTCATTCAATTTAACCACTTTTTGGATATTCATTCGGATGTTACCTTATTGATATTTTTTCATATTTTACTGTAAATTTGTCAATTTTTTGATAATTTTTTTGATGTTACCTTAAATCGTCATTTGATCAAGTAGAAAACATGAACCAACCACAGCTTTAAAATCTTCAAATTTTTTATTCAATTTAACCACTTTTTGATATTCATTCGGATGTAACCTTATTGATATTTTTTTCATATTTTACTGTAAATTTGTCAATTTTTTATAATTTTTTTATGTTAACCTTAAATCGTCATTTGATCAAGAAGAAAATTGAACCAACCACAGCTTTATCAAAAATTTCAACATTTTTTATTCAATTCAACCACTTTTTTGGATATTCATTGGGATGTTACCTTATTGTATATTTTTTTCAAATTTTACTGTAAATTTGTCAATTTTTTATATTTTTTTTTATGTTACCTTAAATCGGTCATTTGATCAAGAAGAAAACTTGAACTAACCACAGCTTTATCAAAACATTTCAAGATTTTTTCTTCAATTTAACCACTTTTTGGATGTTCATTTGGATGTTACCTTATTGATATTCTTTCATATTTTACTGTAAATTTGCAATTTTTTGATAATTTTTTTGATGTGACCTTAAATCGGTCATTTGATAAGAAGAAAACATGAACCAACCACAGCTTTATCAAAAATATCAACATTTTTCATTCAGTGTAACCACTTTTTGAATATTAATTCGGATCTTACCTTAATGATATTTTTTTCATATTTTACTGTAAATTTGTTAATTTTTTTATATATTTTTTATGTTACCTTAAATCGGTCATTTGATCTAGAAGAAAACTTGAACCAACCACAGTTTTATCCAAAAATATCAACATTTTTCATTCAATTTCACCACTTTTTGGTATTCGTTCGGTTGTTACCCTATTTTTATTTCTTTTCATATTTTACTGTAAATTTGTCAATTTTTTTATAATTTTTTTATGTTACCTTAAATCGGTTATTTGATTAAGAAGAAAACTTGAACTAACCACAGCTTTATCAAAACATTTCAAGATTTTTTCTTCAATTTAACTACTTTTTGGATATTCATTTGGATGTTACCTTATTGATATTCTTTTCATATTTTACTGTAAATTTGCAATTTTTTGATTTTTTTTATGTGACCTTAAATCAGTCATTTGATCAAGTAGAAAACATGAACCAACCACAGCTTAATAAAAAATATCAACATTTTTCATTCAATGTAACCACTTTTTGATATTTAATTCGGATCTTACCTTAATGATATTTCTTTTCATATTTTACGTGTAAATTTGTCAATTTTTTGATAATTTTTTTGATGTTACCTCAAATCGGTCATTTAATTAAGAAGAAAACATGAACCAATTACAGCTTGATAAAAAAATCTCAACCTTTTTCATTCAATGTTACCAAATTTTTGATATTCATTCGGATGTTACCTTATTGATATTTTTTTCATATTTTACTGTAAATTTGTCAATTTTTGATAATTTTTTTGATGTTACCTTAAACCTCATTTGTTCACAAAGAAAATTTGAACCAACCACAGCTTTATCAAAACATTTCAAGATTTTTTATTCAATTTAACCACTTTTTGGATATTCATTGGGATGTTACTTAATTGATATTTTTTTCAGATTTTACTGTAAATTTGTCTTTTTATATTTTTTTTATGTAACTTTAAATCGGTCATTTAATCAAGAAAGAAACTTGAACCAACCACAGCTTAATCAAAACATTTCAAGATTTTTATTCAATTTAACCACTTTTTGGATATTTATTCGGATGTTACCTTATTGATATCTTTTTTTCATATTTTACTCTAAATTTGACAATTTTTTGATAATTTTGTTGATGTGACCTTAAATCGGTCATTTGATCAAGAAGAAAACATGAACCAACCACAGCTTTATCAAAGATATCTACATTTTTCATTGGATGTAACCAATTTTTGGATATTAATTCGGACGTTACCTTATTGATATTCGTTTCATATTTTACTGTAAATTTGTCAATTTTTTGATAATTTTTTTTATGTTACCTTAAATCGGTCATTGATAAAGAAGAAAACATGAACCAACCAGAGCTTTATCAAAAATATCAACATTTTACATTCAATGTAACCAATTTTTGGATATTAATTCGGATGTTACCTTATTGATATTCTTTTCATCTTTACTGTAAATTTGACAATTTTTTGATAGATTTTTTTAAGGTTACCTTAAATCTGTCATTTGTTCAAGAAGAAAATTTGTACTGTAAATTTGTCAATTTTTGATAATTTTTTTGATGTTACCTTCAATCTCATTTGTTCAAAAAGAAAATTTGAACAACCACAGCTTTATCAAAACATTTCAAGTTTTTTATTCAATTTAACCACTTTTTGGATATTCATTCGGATGTAACTTATTGATATTTTTTTCAAATTTTACTGTAAATTTGTCAATTTTTTGATAATATTTTTGATGTTACCTTAAATCGGTCATTTGATCAAGACGAAAACATGAACCAACCACAGCTTTATCAAAAAACATCAAAAATTTTCATTCAATCTTACTACATTTTGATTATTCATTCGGATGTTACCTTATTGATATTTTTTTCATATTTTACTGTTAATTTGTCAATTTTTTGATAATTCTTTTTATGTTACCTTAAATCGGTCATTTGATCAAGAAGAAAACATGAACCAACCAGAGCTTTATCAAAAATATCAACATTTTACATTCAATGTAACCAATTTTTGGATATTAATTCGGATGTTACCTTATTGATATTCTTTTCATCTTTTACTGTAAATTTGACAATTTTTGATAGATTTTTTTATGTTACCTTAAATCTGTCATTTGTTCAAGAAGAAAATTTGTACTGTAAATTTGTCAATTTTTATATATTTTTTTTGATGTTACCTTAAATCTCATTTGTTCAAAAAGAAAATTTGAACAACCACAGCTTTATAAAAAACATTTCAAGTTTTTTTATTCAATTTAACCACTTTTTGGATATTCATTCGGATGTAACTTATTGATATTTTTCAAATTTTACTGTAAATTTGTCAATTTTTTGATAATATTTTTGATGTTACCTGAAATCGGTCATTTGATCAAGAAGAAAACATGAACCAACCACAGCTTTATCAAAAAACATCAAACATTTTCATTCAATGTAACTACATTTTGGATATTCATTCGGATGTTACCTTATTGATATTTTTTTCATATTTTACTGTAAATTTGTCAATTTTTTGATAAATTTTTTGATGTTACCTTAAATCGGTCATTTGATCAAGAAGAAAACTTGAACCAACCACAGCTTTATGAAAATCTTTCAAGATTTTTTATTCAATTTAACCACTTTTTGGATATTCATTCGGATGTTACCTTATTGATATTTTTTTTCATATTTTACTGTAAATTTGTCAATTTTTTAATAGATTTTTTTATGTAACCTTAAATCGGTCATTTGATCAAGAAGAAAATTTTAACCAACCACAGCTTTATCAAAACATTTCAAGATTTTTTATTCAATTCAACCGTTTTTTGGATATTCATTGGAATGTTACCTTATTGATATTTTTTTCAAATTTAACTGTAAATTTGTCAATTTTTTGATATTTTTTTTGATGTGACCTTAAATCGGTCATTTGATCAAGAAGAAAACATGAACCAACCACAGCTTAATAAAAAATATCAACATTTTTCATTCAATGTAACCACTTTTTGAATATTAAATCGGATCTTACCTTATTGATATTTCTTTTCATATTTTACTGTAAATTTGTCAATTTTTTGATAATATTTTTGATGTTACCTTAAATCGGTCATTTGATCAAGAAGAAAACATGAACCAACCACAGCTTTATCAAAAAAGAACAAAATTTTTATTCAATGTAACTACATTTTGGATATTCATTCGGATGTAACCTTATTGATATTTTTTGCATATTTTACTGTAAATTTGTCAATTCTTTTTATGTTACCTTAAATCGGTCATTTGATCAAGAAGAAAACATGAACCAACCAGAGCTTTATCAAAAATATCAACATTTTACATTCAATGTAACCAATTTTTGGATATTAATTCGGATGTTACCTTATTGATATTCTTTTCATCTTTTACTGTAAATTTGACAATTTTTTGATAGATTTTTTTATGTTACCTTAAATCTGTCATTTGTTCAAGAAGAAAATTTGTACTGTAAATTTGTCAATTTTTTGATAATTTTTTTGATGTTACCTTAAATCTCATTTGTTCAAAAAGAAAATTTGAACAACCACAGCTTTATCAAAACATTTCAAGTTTTTTTATTCAATTTAACCACTTTTTGGATATTCATTCGGATGTAACTTATTGATATTTTTTTCAAATTTTACTGTAAATTTGTCAATTTTTTTATAATATTTTTGATGTTACCTTAAATCGGTCATTTGATCAAGAAGAAAACATGAACCAACCACAGCTTTATAAAAAAACATCAAAAATTTTCATTCAATGTAACTACATTTTGGATATTCATTCGGATGTTACCTTATTGATATTTTTTTCATATTTTACTGTAAATTTGTCAATTTTTTAATAGATTTTTTTATGTAACCTTAAATCTGTCATTTGATCAAGAAGAAAATTTTAACCAACCACAGCTTTATCAAAACATTTCAAGATTTTTTATTCAATTCAACCGTTTTTTGGATATTCATTGGAATGTTACCTTATTGATATTTTTTTCAAATTTTACTGTAAATTTGTCAATTTTGATAATATTTTTGATGTGACCTTAAATCGGTCATTTGATCAAGAAGAAAACATGAACCAACCACAGCTTAATAAAAAATATCAACATTTTTCATTCAATGTAACCACTTTTTGAATATTAATTCGGGTCTTACCTTATTGATATTTCTTTTCATATTTTACTGTAAATTTGTCAATTTTTTGATAATTTTTTTGATGTTACCTCAAATCGGTCATTTGATTAAGAAGAAAACATAAACCAATCACAGCTTTATCAAAAAATACAAACCTTTTTCATTCAATGTAACCAAATTTTGGATATTCATTCGGATGTTACCTTATTGTTATTTTTTTCATATTTTACTGTAAATTCGTCAATTTTTGATAATTTTTTTGATGTTACCTTAAATCTCAGTTGTCTAAAAAAAATTTGAACCAACCACAGCTTTATAAAAAAATATCAACATTTTTCATTCAATTTAACCACTTTTTGGATATTCATTCGGATGTTACATGTACCTTAATGATATTTTTTTCATATTTTACTGTAAATTTGTCAATTTTTTGATAATTTTTTTGATGTTACCTTAAATCGGTCATTTGATGAAGAAGAAAACATGAACCAACCAAAGCTTTGTCAAAAAACATCAAAAATTTTCATTCAATCTAACCACATTTTGGATATTCATTCGAATGTTACCTTATTGATATTTTTTTCATATTTTACTGTAAATTTGTCAATTTTTTTGAAATTCTTTTTTTATGTTACCTTAAATCTCATTTGTTCAAAAAGAAAATTTGAACCAACCACAGCTTTATCAAAATATTTCAAGATTTTTTATTCAATTTAACCACTTTTTGGATATTCATTGGGATATTACTTTATTGATATTTTTTTCAGATTTTACTGTAAATTTGTCACTTTTTTTATATTTTTTTTTATGTTACCTTAAGGTAACTTCCGACACTAAGGGAGACAACAACGTTTTACTGGTATTAGACTGGTTTACGATTTACGTCATTGTATATATCGCCTATATTCCGATGTCACGGTAACAGCTTTGTTGTCGTCTGGTAACGAATAAACAATACTAGTTAGTCAATATAATACTTTTTTCCGTCATGGGTCGCATACGTAGGGGAGGACAGTTCATCAAAAAGGATAAATTAAAGCGCTCTTTGAGAATGAATAATTTAAATAGCCTCAGTCGGGAAGACCACACTTATAGTACTCTCGCTAATAATTCGCAAGATGTAGGTTTTTGTGAGTTGGACGTTGGACAATCGGTGTCCGTTCACAGTGACCCTTCTTTTGACGAAACATGGAAAGAAGGTCGTCGGGTAGTGGAACTGTTCCACCTCGCACAGAATCTCTTCTGCAAAATGTGTAACTGTCCCTTGCAGTTAATTGACACTGTCGGCGAACGGAAGTACGGCCTTGGTAGCATTTTGTTCATACCCTGTAGTAGCTGCAGTGCTTGTAACAGTGTGGAAACGGGAAAAAGAAGTGAGACTGGTGCATTTGTAGTGAATTCAAAAGTTGCATTAGGTAAGAATTTACAAGATTCTCTCTAGATTCTGTATGCTATTTTTTCTGGGTGGAGAAGGTGTATGGTTTCATGTCTTGTATAAATGAACCTGCCCCACACCTCTCCTTTTCTTTCTTGAATTCCCCTCTATTCTGGTCTGGGGTTTGGGATGAAAAAGTGTAATTTTTAGGGGAAGTGCTGCCCAATTTTTTTATGAATCTGGACTTGGTCATTTTTATGCATTTATTTTTCAATTTTTACCCCCTCCCCCTTCTAGTTCAAATACTTTTTACAGGAAGTAATTCCCATTTGTTGGGTTATATGCCTAACCGGTTTCAAAAGGTTGTCTTCGTACACATGCAGTTTATGGATATAACATATTTATGTACTATGTATACTTTTATTTAGTGACCATTTTGGTGAACTTTATTTAAAATTTTAACTGCACAATTAAGGTGGATGAATAAAGAAAAATGACATGTTGGTATATAATTTTCTTTAGGGTATACAGTATTATTAGTGAATCATTAGTCATTATAAGAAATTTATATGAGTCTTTGATCTATAAGTATAAATGTAGATATGGATTTACAATCATATAAATAAATTATATATAAAAAAATATTATATTCCAAAGAAGTCAGAACTTGAAATATTTTATTGTAATATTTAGATTTAGTATTATCTAAATTACCAATATGCAGACTGTTGTTTCACATTAAGCACAATATCAATGTTTTTAGATTAAAAATACTTGATTTTTTAGGAATGATACATGCAGGAATTGGGGCCACACATGTCAACAATTTTCTTGGTGCATTGAATGTTCCTCCTGTGAATTCCTCCACCATCAAGAAAAAGGAAAATGAAATTGGGAAAAAAATATTTGAAGTTGCAAGAGAATCATGTCATTCAAATCAAAAGAAGGAACATTTAATGAGTAATGGAAAGGTAATTTAATAATAATATTATTCTGGCAGATATTTCTTAAGCAATGTTTTGATAATTTTACAAAGTATATATAGTAGAGTATAATGAGGACTGTATATTTAATTTTGCTCTTGCCGTCCGAGAAAATTAATTAGGTTTATACATGATTCAGATTTTGGTTATAATTTTAGGTTCAGGGTCAATATTTAAAATTAGATTAATTGCTTCGCTGACCACAGCTGGATACGACCTCAGAGATTTAAACCTGAACAGTTGGGGCAAAATTGGATACAATATTCAAACTTGATACAGGTTTAAATTGAAATGTTTTATGCACCCCCTTTTTTATACGACTGCAAAAATTGAAATTTTTTTTGTCGTATATTGGTATGACGTTGGCGTCGTCGTCGTCCGAATACTTTTAGTTTTCGCACTCTAACTTTAATAAAAGTGAATAGAAATCTATGAAATTTTAAAGGTTGATGACCACAAAAGGAAGGTTGGGATTAATTTTGGGAGTTTTGGTCCCAACATTTTAGGAATTAGTTGCCAAAAAGGGCCCAAAAAAGCATTTTCTTGGTTTTCGCACTATAACTTTAGTAGAAGGAAATAGAAATCAATGAAATTTAAACACAAGGTTTATGACCACAAAAGGAAGGTTGGGATAGATTTTGGGGGTTGAGGTCTGAACAGTTTAGGAATTAGGGGCCAAAAAGGGGCCCAAGTAAGCATTATTCTTGGTTTTCACACCATAACTCTAGTATAGGTAAATAGAAATCTATGAAATTTAAACACAAGGTTTATGACCATGAAAGGAAGGTTGGGTTTGATTTTGGGAGTTTTGGTCCCAACAGTTTAGGAATGAGGGGCCCAAAGGGTCCAAAATTGAACTGTGTTTGATTTCATCAAAAATTGAATAATTGGGGTTCTTTGATATGCCGAATCTAACTGTGTATGTAGATTCTAAATTTTTGGTCCCGTTTTCAAATTGGTCTACATTAAGGTCCAAAAGGTCCAAAATTAAACTTAGTTTGATTTAACAAAAATTGAATCCTTGGGGTTCTTTGATATGCTGAATCTAAAAATGTACCTAGATTTTTGGTTATTGGCCCAGTTTTCAAGTTGGTCCAAATCAGGGTCCAAAATTAAACTTTGTTTGATTTCATCAAAAATTGAATAGTTGGGGTTCTTTGATATGCCAAATCTAACTGTGTATGTAGATTCTTCATTTTTAGTCCCGTTTACAAGTGGTCTACATAAAAGTCCAAAGGGTCCAAAATTAAACTAAGTTTGATTTTAACAAAAATTGAATTCTTGGGCTTTTTCGATATGCGGAATCTAAACATGTACATTTGTACTTAGATTTTTGATTATGGGCCCAGTTTTCAAGTTGGTTCAAATCAGGATCCAAAATTATTATATTAAGTATTGTGCAATAGCAAGAAATTTTCAATTGCACAGTATTCAGTAATAGCAAGAAATCTTCAATTGCACAGTATTGTGCAATAGCAAGAAATTTTTTTCAATTGCACAGTATTGCGCAGTAGCAAGAAATCTTCAATTGCACAGTATTGTGCAATAGCAAATATATTTTCAATTGCACAGTATTGTGCAATAGCAAGAAATATCTAATTGCACAATATTATGCAATAGCAAGAAATTTTCAATTGATTGGAGTTATCTTTCTTTGTCCAGAATAGTAGTTGAATCAACTTAAATCATTGTTTTATACAATATACAATGTATATTCACTTTTACTACCAACTGATAAATTAAAACAATCTTTACCATTCAGTGATAACAAGCACCTTTTGTTACATTTTTGTCGAGCCTACAACTTTTGTTGCAGAAAGCTCGACATAGGGATAGTGATCCGGCGGCGGCTTCGGCGGCGGTGTTAGCTCACTTCTTAAAAGCTTTATATTTTTGAAGGTGGAAGACCTGGATGCTTCATACTTTGTATATAGATGCTTCATGTTACGAAGTTTCCGTCAGTCACATGTCCAATGTCCTTGACCTCATTTTCATGGTTCAATGACCACTTGAAAAAAAAAGTTCAAATTTTTTGTAATGTTGAATTCTCTCTTATTATAAGTAATAGGATAACTATATTTGATATGTGCGTACCTTGCAAGGTCCTCGTGTCTGTCAGACAGTTTTCACTTGACCTCGACCTCATTTCATGGATCAGTGAACAAGGTTAAGTTTTGGTGGTCAAGTCCATATCTCAGATACTATAAGCAATAGGGCTAGTATATTCGGTGTATGGAAGGACTGTAAGGTGTACATGTCCAACTGGCAGGTGTCATCTGACCTTGACCTCATTTTCATGGTTCAGTGGTTATAGTTAAATTTTTGTGTTTTGGTCTGTTTTTCTCATACCATATGCAATAGGTCTACTATATTTGTTGTATGGAATGATTGTTAAGTGTACATGTCTAGCGGGCAGATATCATGTGACCTTGACCTCATTTTCATGGTTCAGTGGTCAAAGTTAAGTTTTAGAGTTTTGGTCTTTTTATCTAATGCTATATGCCATAGGTCAACTATATTTGGTGTATGGAAATATTTTATGATCTTTAAGTCAGTCGAGCAGGTTTTATTTAACCGTGACCTCATTTTCACGGTTCATTGCACAGTGTTAAGTTTTTGTGTTTTGGTCTATTTTTCTTAAACTATAAGTAATGTGTCAACTATATATGTTGTATAGAAGCATTGTTAGCTGTACTTGTCTGCCTGGCAATGGTTCATCTAACCTGGACCTCTTTTTCAAGGTTCATTGGTCTTTGTTTAGTTATCTTGGTTAATGTTAAGTTTATGTGACAGTTGTAATAAAGGTTAGCCTTATACTCAGGACTATCAACATAATATCAATGATTAGTATAGAAGGCGAGACATTTCAGCGTGTACACTCTTGTAATATTTTATGATGTATTTAAATGAGTAGTTATTGTTGCAAACTCCATTAGAAATTTGAATTGAGATCAGTTTCGGAAAAAGGGAAAGGGGGATGTGAAAAAAATGGGGGGGGTGTTAAATTTTTCTCATTTCAGATTTCATAAATGAAGAAAATTTCTTCAAACATTTTTTTGAGAGGATTAATATTCAACAGCATAGTGAATTGCTCAAAGGCAAAAAAAAGTATTTTAAGTTCATAAGACCACATTCATTCTGTGTCCGAAACCTATGCTGTGTCAACTATTTAATCACAATCCAAATTTAGAGCTGAATCCAGCTTGAATGTTGTGTCCATACTTGCCCCAACCGTTCAGGGTCCAACCTCTGCGCTTGTATAAAGCTGCGCCCTGCAGAGCATCTGGTTCACTTTTGTGCAAATTACGCTATGCTGTTGTGAATTGACCCTCCCAAATGTTTAACCCCTACCCCCTTTTTTTTTCTGAAATCAGAATCGATAAAAAATCCCCCACCTTTTTTCACCTTCCCTTCCACTTCATTTGAACTTGGCTCTAAATAGGATGCATAGCCTCACTTTCAACCTGGTTCTTAGCCATTTACAACTAACATTCATATTTCAAAACAATGTATGGTTATTCTATATTTATTATCACAAATAACAATGTTGACAGCCTAATTATTCATTTATTTTTATATTTACTATGTTTATAGCTACATACTTATTGAACACAGCATGTTCTTTCATTAATTCTATTTTTTGTCATTTAGGTTGAAGCAAGTTTTGATGCAGGGTGGCAAAAGCGGGGTACTGGTTGGAATTATGATAGTAATACAGGTAAATTAAAACAGTTTAGGCTTTAACTTAATCAAAAAAATTGCAGGATATGGAGTAGATGTACATGTACATGCAACAAAATTGCAAACTATACAGAGAAAAAATAAAAACATATCAATAAAACCTCAATAAACAGGGCTTTTTTTTCTGTTCTTCAACTTGACAGTTCAGTAATAGAACATTAACCTTCAAAACTGTAATGCAACAATATCATACATATGACTATAACAGCTGTCATCACAAAGAATTATAGAAAACTACTGGATTAATCTAATTTGTCCACAATTATTATTAGGGAAATAAAATCTAAAGGTCACATTGGAGCTTGTAAATTCTTAACATAATAATTACTTTGTGATAACTTTAGAAACATTCGCCTATGTTCATGGGTCTGCTTCACTTTGTGTTTTTTTTGGTAATTTTCTTATTATAAGGAATCTGAATTTTATTCAGTGTATGAGTTAATTTATCAGAAGAAAATTTAATCGATAGATACGTTCAAGTAATTGTTGATATGCAAATAATATTAGAATAACTGTAATATTGCATACATGTATCTTAGAATAATCTTTATATTGTAAATTTTAGGACATGCCAGCATGATAGGAACAATGACGGGTAAAGTCATAGACTTCTCTCATAGAAGCCGTAATTGCAGAGTCTGTGAATACCATATGGGTAGGAAAGAGACAGTCCCTTCACATGATTGCAGCAAGAATTGGCAGGGAACAAGTAAAGGCATGGAACCTGATATGGCCTTAGAGATGACCCACAATCTAAATGATAATGGATGCCCTATTCAGGTTCTCCATGTAGACAATGATTCCACCACAACAGCAAGATTAAAGGTTGATTTTAAAGAACTGCAAAAGAAAGATGATCAGAACCATATCAAGAAAGGTTTTTCTAAGAAACTGTATGATTTGTCTAAAACGTTTAAGGAATTGAAACACCCAGAAGTCATACCATACCTTGTACGCTGCTTCATGTATGCCATAAAAGAAAATAACGATTCCTCAGAAAACATAAAGAGTGCCTTCAGCAGATTAGTCCAACACATTTTTGGAGACCATACTTCATGTACAGATGCTGAATGGTGTACATATAAGAATGACCCAGAAAATTATAGGTACGTGTAAGACATGATAAATTACACCTTAAAATTGGTATGCATATGGAAATAAGAAGGTGCGGTAATATTGCCATGCAAAGAGACAACTCAGTCTTCCTTAGAAAAATTGTAGACACTGTGCCACAGCAATAATAGGTTACTGTAAATGTATACACCTTCATCAATGAGCAAAAGACTACATCTCATAGAAAAGGATATTGTGTTTGTTAAGTAATGTATACATGCATATGTAAATACTTGATTAAATCCAATTTATGTAAAACATATATATATAAATGTAAATAACATACAAAACAAAAAAATATTCACATCATTTTTTACCACTTTTATTTTGCAATGACATTTTATATTTTCTATGTAGATTTTACATTTATAAAACTTGTTTCAAGGGAGTGTGCATGTAGTCAATCGTATAGTGATGCCCAAAAAAAATCTATAAATAGTACTATATAAAGTTTCTGATTGTTATATATAATTATTAAATTTATATCAATGAAAATGTTTGTTATAATAGTACAATTAGGACTGAATAAATAGTTAACGATAAATCTTACAGGGTGATGGATCATATACATGTGATACAGTACACTGCAAATATATATAAAGTGCTATCTATAAATATTTAAAAAATATTTCATATATTATTGTTTACTTTTAGATATAAGAGTTTGCCAAATGGCAAATCTCTCTCTAATGATGCCCTAAAAAAAGAGATATCTACTTTGATGGAGAAATATAGTAATAGAGCTGGAACATTACAGAATATGGGATCAACACAGGGAAACGAAAATTTCAACCAGATTGTGGCAAGCAAAGCCCCAAAGTCACGGTAAATATTTGATAAAAAAAAACTGGTAACCAGACTGATGTATTTTAATAATTTGTTTTCAATTATTGCTCACCTAAACAAAATGGTGAAGTGAACTTTTCTCATAATTATTTTCTGTTAACTTTTTAAGATTTTGATTATATAAATCTTCTCCTCAGAATCTATAGTTTACTTAGAACATTTATTTTAAAAACAGCTATGTGTATATTTAAACTATTTGATCAACTTCTTATTTCAGAAAATCTCTTACATGTACATCATTGAAGAAATCATGTTGACCCAATATAAGAGTTATTGCCCCTTAGTTTCAATTTTTATGGCTATGTTTTATTTGAAATTTTGGCCAAGATTTGATAACAATGAGAAAATTTGAAATGTGAGCACTCTAGTGTGGCCTGTAAATTTTGACCCCTCCCCCCTCCACCACCATTGTGAATAAGATGCATTCAATTCTATAGGGGTTGCACTTACATATTGATGAAAATTATCATTTTGTTTCAACCCACTAGTTTACAATAAAAGTCGTTTTGAGATTTCTATTGTACTTCATCTTAATCTAAAAAAGAAGAAGATGTGATATGATTGTCAATGAGACAGTTCTACACAAGAGACCAAATAACACATACATTAATAGCTATAGGCTACCATATGGCCTTCAACAATTAGCCAAGCCCATACCGCATAGTCAGCTATAAAAGGCCCAAAAATGACAAATGTAAAACAATTCAACTGAGCAAACTGTTGGTCTTATTCATGTGAAAAAGATTTATATTTTTAAACTCAATTATACATAATAACCTTGATTTAAAACCATGCTTTTATTATATATGTTTTATTTATAGGTTTTATGGTGGATCATCATCATTAAGCAATAGGTTATCTGCCTCAGTATTACAGAAGAATGAAGGCTATACATGGCTGTCAAAGGTAAATGAAAAAATTAAACAATAGTCCAGTCAAACTAAGATTTAACCTCAAACTAATTGCAACAGAAAATGTTTTTGGTTCTAATCTATAACATTATGCCCTTTATATACACAGTAAAAAGTCCCATAAAATTTAACTTGAGGAAAACTCAACATCAGCATTTTTAATTTCCTATGGAAATTAACATTGGAAGGGGAGATAACTCTTGAAAAAATTAGTCTTTCTTTGGTCAGTTTTTGGTTGTTTTTCTTGAAATTTTTGTAAAGTATGATTCTTTGATGGGGTTATAAGTTTGTATTTGACTAAATTCTTTAATTTTCTGCTCATGAAATGTACAAAACCAAAGTGTTATGGGTAGTTTTATTTTTTCATGCATTTTTCTTAAAAGAAATTGCAAATTTGAAGCTTTGTAACCATTTAAAAAAAAATAATGTGAAAATTTGGTATTGTTTATATCTGTATATTATATTTTTTCAGCAACTTACTAATCTAAAAAAACTTTAAACCACAAAAAAAATAATACATGCTTTATTATTTTTATTAAATTTGAGATTCTTTACCTTGACATGTTGAAAAATTCAATAAACAGTCAACTAATGAACTACGATATTTATATTATAGCTTGATAAAAGATATGAAAACACCTTAAGAGTTGTTTGTTATACTCTAAAGACTGCTAAAAAATCACGAATTAATCCATTCTGATGATTAGAAGCTGTAAAGTTATAATTTTGTATAAATTTTTATTGATGTTTCTGTCTTTTTTGCAAGAGTTATCTCCCTTTTCAATGCAAATCTCCATAGGAATTTTAAATGGTGATTTTTTTAGTCTTCCTCAAGTTAGATTTTATGGGACTTTTTTCAGTGTATATTTGGGGTATAATGATAAAGATTAAAACTTAAAAATCTTCTGTTGCAATTACTTTCAGGTTAGGGTCAAATTTATGCTAGATTGACTGGACTAAAGTAATTGGAAACAAAATGGTAATAAAAGATATTTACACAAAAAAAATGGTCATTCCCTTTTAAATGCAATCTGAAACAGGTTCTGGAATAGTAGTGAAACTGTTCATATGAAATAAACAACATGGAATAAACTAATTTTACCATTTCTGAATGTGTCTCGCATGCACACACTTCAAAGTTGTTTCCAGAGACCATGTAAGAAAGTTTAGCAAAAAGTTATCAAAGTGTAAACCTAAAAAAGATACTCTTAAGGACCAATCACATTCAAGTGTGTGTTGATATGCTTATCATATAAGAATGTTATGTCTACAAAAATTAATTACTTGATTTTTAAATAAAATATTTCAAATTGCTTGACATTATATCTCCATGCTAACAAATTTTAAAATATTTCAGGTAAATGAGGCTTCTTTATTGTCTCCAGGACAACATACACTGAGTATTGGTAAAAAAATGGATAAGAAATTGAAAAGAGAAAGAGAAAGGCAAAATACAAAAGAATTTAAAAGAAGGCGTATTCAGTTGAAAAAACAAAAGAAGAAATCTGAGTTTAGGTCAAAGGTGAAAGAAGGCACAACTTATGAAAACAATGCAGAAGTTAATGAACCCATGCCAGATATTCAGGAAATACCCTCACCATCAACCATAAATGATTCTGACAACTTTGTATTTTTTGATTTGGAAACTACTGGTTTGTCAAGGAACAGTGACATAACTCAAATTGCTGCAGCCTGTGGTTCAAATACGTTTCAACGCTATGTTATTCCAAGAACGGAAATTACTCAAGAAGCAAGTGCAATAACTGGCATAACATTTTCACATTCTACAAACAAAATGTATGTAAATGGAACACTTGTTGAAACATGTTCTGTTGAGCAGTCATTGCTAGATTTTATTGATTTTTTAAAACTTAATGATAGACCTATATTAGTTGGACATAATATTGCTAACTTTGATATGTTGGTGTTAGAGAATAGATTAAAGGAATTCCATTTGTTTTCAACTTTTTCTGCTTGTGCAAAAGGATTTATTGACACCTTAAAAGTTTCTAAACGTGTCATTCCAAAACATGAAGTAGAAAATTACAAGCAACAGACTCTTGTTAAAGAAATTTTACAGTCGACTTACAGTGCACATAATGCAAAAGAAGATGTTCTTTCGTTGAAAAAACTTTTTGAAGTTAAACTTCAGGAAAAATGTATTAATGAAGATCTTTACAATCTGAACTATAATCATGCAAAGGTATCACTTAAACCTTTAATTGATAGGAAAATTATAAATTCATTGATATGTTCAAAATTGGCAAGAAGTGGAGTCCATTTGTGTCATTTAAAGATTGCAAATGCTCGAGATGAGAATGGAGTAAAAGCTGTTTTGACAGATAATCATGTAACCGCTAAATATGCCGGACCTATCATTCAGTTTTTGACAGTACCAGAGGAGTAAACAATATTATATATGTTATGACTTGTTATGTTGCTAAAAATTAGAGTCTTGTAAATATATAGGTGGGGTTTTTTTATCATTTAATATTACTCTATTTGAAAACTATATGTTGGAATATATATGATAATTATCAGTGAGGTGTGAAAATTTACATTATTATTCACATTTGAGGTATATATATATAACACCACTAATTCAGGCCCCGCCCAAAAGGCACATGTACCAGAAAGTAGTACATATTTAACACAAAATACTTCCTGTGCATGAGTGTAACTTTCAAACTATGTAGAATATTTAGGTATTTTTGATATCAAATGAAAGTTGAAGGACTGATGATCATTGTAGAAAACTTTTGGACTTTTAATTTTGAATATTAAAAAAACTGCATCAAATTTTAAAAAGAGGGTACATTTTGTCTGTTTGTCAGATCTGAAGTACCTGTTTTGGTACATCCAAAGTTCCAGGAACCAGTTCTTTCTTATATGCCATTAAAGGTATGTTGATTTTTTCAGTACAAGACACCATAAAGTGTTGCTTTGAAATGCAATGATTTCCACTTTATTTGAACTTAAAACAAAAGAGGTGTGCCTGCTTGAAAATAAAAATGGAAATTTAAACCCCATAATGAAAAGCAATTTGGGATCTAAATGATTAGTTGTACTTCCTAAAGAGGCGGGTGGCCCAAAGGATGAAACTGATATTCTGTATATACATTCATGTTGTTGTCATGTTTTTGTATAAAATGTTGCATGGCATGTAATTCTATGTATGGCTTCATCAAACAAAAATTGTTTAATTATGACAGGGGAAATCAATGAGTTTTTCTTTCCATTTACATGCTTATTTGTTGTTATAAATCAATATTTGAATGAAAAAAAATCTATATGATCTGAATTTTCTACGTCTTACTGGTTGCCATGGTAACTATTGTCCTAAAACAAAACAACAGCTTTAATTGGATTCTATGTCAAATATGTTATTGTGTTTAGGTTATACAAAAGATATGACAATATTGCCACACTTTGTATGTATACATAAAATTAGAATTTTACTTCTTCTTGTCGTTGCCATGGTAACCATTGTACATAAATACAAAAAATGTCTTCCTTTTGATTCATATGCGAAATTTTATTGATATGTGTAGGATTAACAAAAGGTATTGAAACATGTGCAACACTTTATTTACACAAATTTTGAAAAAATATAAAGAATTGCTGTTGATTACTGTGTCGGCATGGGTAACAAAAATGATTTTCGATGAAAAAATAGTCTGGTGACCTATATTTTTTTTTTTTTTTTTTTAAAGCTCATTGTTTGGATCATATTCTGTCAAATTTAAAAAAAAAATTCATTGGACCAATTTTTTGGAAATTTAAGAAAAATAGAAAATTTCAACAAAATCTTTGTTTTTCATTTGCACTATTGTGGACGAAAGGGGGGCGGGATTTAATAAATATGTATAAAACTGCTATTATTTGTGTTTTATTTACATTTTCAACATTATTTATGTACTAAATGAAGAACAAACCTTTCAAAAAACTTTTAAAGCCTGAAAAAAATCCAAGATTTTTACTTCAGGTATGTATTCATTCCAATATGTGATGTGCCAACTTCGGTGGCCGTTACCATGGAAACGAATCTGGTGACATCATATTTTTAACTCAAATTTTGATAGAGGCCATTGCATAGTATATGAATACAAATTTAGAGAAAAATTCATTGGTGAAAAAAAAATTGCTTTATCTGTAGGGATCCACCTTAAATCGGTCATTTGATCAAGAAGAAAACTTGAACCAACCACAGCTTAATCAAAACATTTCAAGATTTTTTATTCAATTTAACCACATTTTGGATATTCATTCGGATGTTACCTTATTGATATTTTTTTCATATTTTACTGTAAATTTGTCAATTTTTTTGATAATTTTTTTTATGTTACCTTAAATCTCAATCGTTCAAAAAGAAAATTTGAACCAACCACAGCTTTATCAAAACATTTTGAAGATTTTTTATTCAATTTAACCACTTTTTGGCTATTCGTTCGGTTGTTACCTTATTGATATTTCTTTTCATATTTTACTGTAAATTTGTCAATTTTTTGATACTTTTTTTTATGTTACCTTAAATCGGTTATTTGATTAAGAAGAAAACTTTAACTAACCACAGCTTTATCAAAACATTTCAAGATTTTTTCTACAATTTAACCACTTTTTGGATGTTCATTTGGATGTTACCTTATTGATATTCTTTTCATATTTTACTGTAAATTTGGCATTGATTTGATAATTTGTTTGATGTGACCTTAAATTGGTCATTTGATCAAGAAGAAAACATGAACCAACCACAGCTTTATCAAAAATATCAACATTTTTCATTCAATGTAACCAATTTTTGAATATTAATTCGGATCTTACATTAGTGATATTTTTTTCATATTTTACTGTAAATTTGTTAATTTTTTATAATATTTATTTATGTTACCTTAAATCGGTCATTTGATCTAGAAGAAAACTTGAACCAACCACAGCTTTATCAAAAAATATCACTATTTTTTATTCAATTTAACCACTTTTTGGCTATTCGTTCGGTTGATACTTTATTGATATTTCTTTTCATATTTTACTGTAAATTTGTCAATTTTTTGATAATTTTTTTTATGTTACCTTAAATCTGTTATTTGATTTAGAAGAAAACTTGAACTAACCACAGCTTTATCAAAACATTTCAAGATTTTTTCTTCAATTTAACTACTTTTTGGATGTTACCTTATTGATATTCTTTTCATATTTTACTGTAAATATGGCATTTTTTTGAAATTTTTTTTGATGTGACCTTAAATCGGTCATTTGACCAAGAAGAAAACATGAACCAACCACAGCTTTATCAAAAATATCAACATTTTTCATTCAATGTAACCACTTTTTTAATATTAATTCGGATCTTACCTTATTGATATTTCTTATCATATTTTACTGTAAATTTGTCAATTTTTTTATAATTTTTTTGATGTTACCTCAAATCGGTCATTTGATTAAGAAGAAAACATGAACCAATCACAGCTTTATCAAAAAATACAAACCTTTTTCATTCAATGTAACCAAATTTTGGATATTCATTCGGATGTTACCTTATTGTTATTTTTTTCATATTTTACTGTAAATTCGTCAATTTTTGATAATTTTTTTGATGTTACCTTAAATCTCAGTTGTCTAAAAGAAAATTTGAACCAACCACAGCTTTATAAAAAAATATCAACATTTTTCATTCAATTTAACCACTTTTTGGATATTCATTCGGATGTTACATGTACCTTAATGATATTTTTTTCATATTTTACTGTAAATTTGTCAATTTTTTGATAATTTTTTTGATGTTACCTTAAATCGGTCATTTGATGAAGAAGAAAACATGAACCAACCAAAGCTTTGTCAAAAAACATCAAAAATTTTCATTCAATGTAACCACATTTTGGATATTCATTCGAATGTTACCTTATTGATATTTTTTTTCATATTTTACTGTAAATTTGTCAATTTTTTTGAAATTCTTTTTTTATGTTACCTTAAATCTCATTTGTTCAAAAAGAAAATTTGAACCAACCACAGCTTTATCAAAATATTTCAAGATTTTTTATTCAATTTAACCACTTTTTGGATATTCATTGGGATATTACTTTATTGATATTTTTTTCAGATTTTACTGTAAATTTGTCACTTTTTTTATATTTTTTTTTATGTTACCTTAAATCGGTCATTTGATCAAGAAGAAAACTTGAACCAACCACAGCTTAATCAAAACATTTCAAGATTTTTTATTCAATTTAACCACATTTTGGATATTCATTCGGATGTTACCTTATTGATATTTTTTTCATATTTTACTGTAAATTTGTCAATTTTTTTGATAATTTTTTTGATGTTACCTTAAATCTCAATTGTTCAAAAAGAAAATTTGAACCAACCACAGCTTTATCAAAACATTTTGAAGATTTTTTATTCAATTTAACCACTTTTTGGCTATTCGTTCGGATCTTACCTTATTGATATTTCTTATCATATTTTACTGTAAATTTGTCAATTTTTTGATAATTTTTTTGATGTTACCTCAAATCGGTCATTTGATTAAGAAGAAAACATGAACCAATCACAGCTTTATCAAAAAATACAAACCTTTTTCATTCAATGTAACCAAATTTTGGATATTCATTCGGATGTTACCTTATTGTTATTTTTTTCATATTTTACTGTAAATTCGTCAATTTTTGATAATTTTTTTGATGTTACCTTAAATCTCAGTTGTCTAAAAGAAAATTTGAACCAACCACAGCTTTATAAAAAAATATCAACATTTTTCATTCAATTTAACCACTTTTTGGATATTCATTCGGATGTTACATGTACCTTAATGATATTTTTTTCATATTTTACTGTAAATTTGTCAATTTTTTGATAATTTTTTTGATGTTACCTTAAATCGGTCATTTGATGAAGAAAAAAACATGAACCAACCAAAGCTTTTTCAAAAAACATCAAAAATTTTCATTCAATGTAACCACATTTTGGATATTCATTCGGATGTTACCTTATTGATAGTTTTTTCATATTTTACTGTAAATTTGTCAATTTTTTTGAATTTTTTTTTTATGTTACCTTAAATCTCATTTGTTCAAAAAGAAAATTTGAACCAACCACAGCTTTATCAAAACATTTCAAGATTTTTTATTCAATTTAACCACTTTTTGGATATTCATTGGGATATTACTTTATTGATATTTTTTTCAGATTTTTCTGTAAATTTGTCAATTTTTTTTATATTTTTTTTTATGTTACCTTAAATCGGTCATTTGATCAAGAAGAAAACTTGAACCAACCACAGCTTAATCAAAACATTTCAAGATTTTTTATTCAATTTAACCACATTTTGGATATGCATTCGGATGTTACCTTATTGATATTTTTTTCATATTTTACTGTAAATTTGTCAATTTTTTTGATAATTTTTTTTATGTTACCTTACATCTCATTTGTTCAAAAAGAAAATTTGAACCAACCACAGCTTTATCAAAACATTTCAAGATTTTTTATTCAATTTAACCACTTTTTGGATATTCATTGGGATGTTATTTTATTGATATTTTTTTCAGATTTTACTGTAAATTTGTCAATTTTTTTATGTTACCTTAAATCGGTCATTTGATCAAGAAGAAAACTTGAACCAACCACAGCTTAATCAAAACATTTCAAGATTTTTTATTCAATTTAACCACATTTTGGATATTCACTCGGATGTTACCTTATTGATATTTTTTTTATATTTTACTGTAAATTTGTCAATTTTTTTATATTTTTTTTTATGTTACCTGAAATCAGTCATTTGATCAAGAAGAAAACTTGAACCAACCACAGCTTTATCAAAACATTTCAAGATTTTTTATCAATTTAACCACTTTTTGGCTATTCGTTCAGTTGTTACCTTATTGATATTTCTTTTCATATTTTACTGTAAATTTGTCAATTTTTTGATAATTTTTTTGATGTTACCTTAAATCGGTCATTTGATCAAGAAGAAAACATGAACCAACCACAGTTTTATCAAAAATATCTACATTTTTCATTCAATGTAACCAATTTTTGGAGATTAATTCGGATGTTACCTTATTGATATTGTTTTCATATTTTACTGTAAATTTGTCAATTTTTTGATAATTTTTTTGATGTTACCTTAAATCGGTCACTTGATTAAGAAAAAAACATGAACCAACCAGAGCTTTATCAAAAATATCAACATTTTCATTCAATGTAACCAATTTTTGGATATTAATTCGGATGTTACCTTATTGATATTGTTTTCATATTTTACTGTAAATTTGTCAATTTTTTGATAGATTTTTTTATAACCACAGCTTTCTCAAAACATTTCAAGATTTTATATTCCATTTAACCACTTTTTGGATATTCATTCGGATGTTTCCTTATTGATATTTTTTTCATATTTTAATGTAAATTTGTCAGTTTTTTGATAATTTTTTTGATGTTACATGTACCTTAAATCTATCATTTGATCTAGAAGAAAACTTGAACCAACCACAGCTTTATCAAAACATTTCAAGATTTTATATTCAATTTAACCATTTTTTGGATATTCATTCGGATGTTACGTTATTGATATTTTTTTCATATTTGAATGTAAATTTGTCAATTTTTTTATAATTTTTTTGATGTTACCTTAAATCTATCATTTGATCAAGTCGAAAACTTGAACCAACCACAGCTTTATCAAAACATTCAAGATTTTATATTCAATTTGACAACTTTTTGGATATTCATTCGGATGTTACGTTATTGATATTTTTTTTCATATTTTACTGTAAATTTGTCAATTTTTTGGATAATTTTTCTTGTTACCTTAAATCTGTCATTTGTTCAAGAAGAAAACTTGAACCAACCACAGCTTTATCAAAACATTTCGAGATTATTTATTCAATTTAACCACTTTTTGGATATTAGTTCGGATGTTATCTTTTGATATTTTTTATATATTTTACTGTAAATTTATCAATTTTTTGATAATTTTTTGGTGTGACCATAAATCGGTCATTTGATCTAGAAGAAAACGTTAACCAACCACAGCTTTATAAAAAAATATCAACATTTTCATTCAGTTTAACCACTTTTTGGATATTCATTCGGATGTTACCTTATTGATATCGTTTTCTTATTTTACTGTAAATTTGTCAATTTTTTTTGATAATTTTTTTGATGTTACCTTAAATTCCCATTTGATCAAGAAGAAAACTTGAACCAACCACAGCTTTATCAAATCATTTTAAGATTTTTTATTCAATTGAACCATTTTTTGGATTTTCATTCGGTTGTTACCTTATTGATATTTTTTTCATATTTTTACTGTAAATTTGTCAATTTTTTGATAATTTTTTTTGATGTTACCTTAAATCGGTCATTTGATCAAGAAGAAAACATGAACCAACCACAACTTGATAAAAAAATATCAACATTTTTCATTCAATGTAACCACTTTTTTGATATTCATTCGGATGTTACCTTAGTTATTGATACTTTTTTTTATTTTACTGTAAATTTGTCATATTTTTTTGATAATTTTTTTGATGTTACCTTAAATCTGTCATTTGATCAAGAAGAAAACTTGAACCAACAACAGCTTTAATCAAAACATTTCAAGATTTTATATTCAATTTAACCCTTTTTGTATATTCATTCGGATGTTACCTTATTAATATTTTTTTCATATTTTAATGAAAAATTTGCCAATTGTTTGATAATTTTTTTTGATGTAACTTAAATCGGTCATTTGATCAAAAGAAAACATGAACCAACCACAGCTTTATAAAAAAATTATCAACATTTTTCATTCAATTTAACCACTTTTTGGATATTCGTTCGGATGTTACCTTATTGATATTTCTTTTCATATTTTACAGTAAATTTGTCAATTTTTTGATAATGTTTTTTGATGTTACATTAAATCGGTTCATTTGATCCAAAAGAAAACATGAACCAACCACAGCTTTATAAAAAAATATCAACATTTTTCATTCAATTTAACCATTTTTTGGATATTCGTTCGGATGTTACCTTATTGATATTTCTTTTCATATTTTACTGTAAATTTGATACTTTTCTTGATAATATTAGAAATCGACTATATTCTATAGGTAATTATATTGAACAGTAAAAACAGACTGTCATTGGTTTAATAATATTTTTTCTACATTTGTATTTAAATTTGATACCTTTTTTGATAATTTTAGAAATCGACCATATTCTATAGGTAATTTTATTGACCATAAAAACAGACCTGTCATTGGCTTAATAACATTTTTTCTACATTTGCCTCTAAATTTGATAACCTTTTTTAGATAGTTTTAGTATTGACCGTATTCTATTACATAATTATATTGACAGTAAAACCAGACTTGTCATTGGTTTAATAATATTTTTTCTACATTTGCCTATAAATTTGATATTTTTTTTTGATAATTTTAGAAATGGACCATATTCTCTAGAGAATTTTATTGATAGTAAAAAACAGACCTGTCATTGGTTTAATAATATTTTTTTCTAAATTTGCCTAAAATTTATATCTTTTTTGATAATTTTAGAAATCGATCATATTCTATAGGTAATTATGTTGACAGAAAAAATAGAACTGTCATTGGTTTAAAATATTTTTTCTACATTTGCCTTTAAATTTGATACCTTTTTTGATAATTTTAGAAATCGACCATATTTTATAATATTTTTTTTACATTTGCCTAAAATTTATACCTTTTTTGATAATTCAAGAAATCGACCATATTCTATAGGTAATTATATTGACAGAAAAAAAAGACCTGTCATTGGTTTAATAATATTTTTTACATTTGCCTTTAAATTTGATACCTTTTTGATAAATTTTAGAAATCGACCATATTCATTATAATATTTTTTCTACATTTGCCTAAAATTTTATACCTTTTTTGATAATTTAAGAAATCGACCATATTCTATAGATAATTATATTGACAGTAAAAACAGACCTGTCATTGGTTATAATAATATTTTTTCTACAAATTTGCCAATAAATTTGATACCTTTTTTGATAATTTTAGAAATCGACCATATTCTATAGGTAATTATATTGACAGTAAAAACAGACCTGTCATTGGTTTAATAATATTTTTTCTACATTTGCCGATAAATTTGATACCTTTTTTGATAATTAAAGAAATCGACCATATTCTATAGGTAATTATGTTGACAGTAAAAACAGACCTGTCATTGGTTTAATAATATTTTTTCTACATTTGCCTATAAATTTGATACCTTTTTTGATAATTTTAGAAATCGACCATATTCTATAGGTAATTATATTGACAGAATAAATAGACCTGTCATTGGTTTAATAATATTTTTTCTACATTTGCCTTTAAATTTGATACCTATTTTGATAATTTTAGAAATCGACCATATTCTATAATATTTTTTCTACATTTGCCTAAAATTTTATACCTTTTTTGATAATTTAAGAAATCGACCATATTCTATAGATAATTATATTGACAGTAAAAACACACTTGTAATTGGTTGAAAAGTATTTTTTCTACATATGCCTATGAATTTGATAACTTTTTTGATACTTTAAGAAATCGACCATATTCTATAGAGAATTATATTGACAGTAAAAACAGACCTGTCATTGGTTTAATTATATTTTTTCTATATTTGATTATAAATTTGATAATTTTAGAAATCGACCATATTCTATAGAGAATCAAATTGACAGTCAAAACAAACCTGTCATTGGTTTAATAATATTTTTTCTACATATGCCTAAAATTTGATAATTTTTTAAATAATTTTAGAAATCGACCATGTTCTATAGAGAATTATATTGACAGTAAAAACAGACCTGTCATAGGTTTAATAATATTTTTTTTCTACATTTGCCTAAAATTTGATATTTGTTTTGATAATTTTAGAAATCGACCATATTCTATAGATACTTATATTGACAGTAAAAACAGACCTGTCTTTGGTTTAATAATATTATTTCTACATTTGCGTATAAACAATATAAATTAGAGAATTGTCTTGATCAAATGACCGATTTAAGGTTACATCGAATTCAGTTATCCAAAAACTCGACAAATTTACAGTAAAATGTGAAAATATTATCATTTAAGGTAACAAAATTACCAATTTAAGTATCATCTGAATGAATATAAAACAATTGGTAAAATTTTCTAGATTAAGCAGTAATTTGTTCAAGTTTAGTTCTTATACAATTGTCAATACATATTAAAGAATTGTCTTGATCAAATGATCGATTTAAGGTTACTTCAATTACAATTATTTAAAAAATCGACAAAATTAACAGTAAAATGTGGAAAAATTATCAATATAGGTAACAAAATTATCAATTTAGGTAACATCTGAATGAATAAAAAAAGTGGCCAAAATTTACTGACAAATGTTGCAATTTTCAGATTAGGCTGTAATTGGTTCAAGTTTAGTTCTTATACAATAGTCAAGACATATTAAAGAATTGTCTTGATCAGACGACCGATTTAAGGTTACTTCAAATACAATTATAAAAAAAATCGCCAAAATTTCCAGTAAAATTTGGAAAAAATGTTGCAATTTTTAGATTAACCTGTAATTGGTTCAAGTGTACTTCTAATACAAATGTCAATACATATTAGAAAATTGTCTAGATCAAATGACCGATTTAAGATTAATTCAAATACATTTATCAAAATATTCGACAAAATTTACAGTAAAATGTGGAAAAATATCATTATAGGTAACAAAATTATCAATTTAGGTAACATCTGAATGAATAAAAAAAGTGGCAAAAATTTAATGACAAATGTTGCAATTTTCAGATTAGGCTGTAATTGGTTCAAGTTTAGTTCTTATACAATAGTCAAGACATATTAAAGAATTGTCTTGATCAGACGACCGATTTAAGGTTACTTCAAATACAATTATCTACAAATTCGAAAAAATTAACAGTTAAATGAGGAAAAAATATCAATATAGGTAGCAAAATTATCAGTATAGGTAATATGTAAATGAATATAAAAAGTGGTAAAATTTGCAAAAAAAAATGTTGCAATTGGATTAAACTGTAATTGATTCAAGTGTACTTCTAATACAATTGTCAATACATATAAAAGAATTGTCTTGATCAAATGACCGATTTTAGGTTACTTCAAATACAATTATAAAAAAAATCGACAAAATTTACAGTAAAATGTAAAAAACTTATCAATACAGGTAACAAAATTATCAGAAAAGGTTACATCTAAAAGTATATAAAAAGATTGGTAAAATTTTCTGAAATTAAAATGTTGCAGTTTTTAGATAAGCTGTAGTTGGTTGCAGTTTTTAGATAAGCTGTAGTTGGTTCCAGTGTACTTCTAAAACAATTGTCAATATATATTAGAGAATTTTGTTGATCAAATGACCGATTTAAGGTTACATCAAATTCAATTATCCAAAACATATGCAAGGTTGTCACATGGTATGAATTTCTCTATTGTTAAATACAAAAAATCCATATGAAGTAGTTCAAATTCTTGTACATTGACGGCCATAAGCATTTAAAGAAATACCTGTCGACATGTTGTCTTGAGGGACACAGTGAAATGGTTAAACCCTTTATCATTAAGAGTGTAATATGCTGCCCATCCGTCCGAAAATACCATACTTCATCAACAAAATTCTTGCAACAACTCTTTGAGGGGTCCGTAGGTGGCCTGTTGCAAAATTTCTGTCCCTATCCAATATACCCTCATTTTCCAGTGGCAGTCAAAATTTTTCCGACTATCATCCCAGATGACCTCTATTGTATCAACCTACCTATTGTATTTATTGTTAACTTGTTCTCGTCCTGAATATGCATGAAATATTTGCGACTGGACGTTAAGCAATCAACAATCAATCAATCTTGATCAAAAGACAGATTTAAGGTAACATCAAAAAATTATCAAAACATTGACAAATTAACAATAAAATATGAATATCCAAAAAGTGCTTAAATTGAATAAAAAATCTTGAAATGTTTTGATAAAGGTTCAAGTTTTCTTCTTGATCAAATGACAGATTTAAAGTAACTTCAAAAAAATTATCAATAACATCAAAAAAATTGACAAATTTACAGTAAAATATGAAAAAAATATCAATAAGGTAACATCCGAATGAATATCCAAAGTGGTTACAGTGAATGAAAAATGTTGATATTTTTTTATAAAGCTGTCGTTGGTTCATGTTTTCTTTTTGATCAAATGACTGATTTAAGGTAACATTAAAAAAATTATCCAAAAAATTGACAAATTTACAGTACAATATGAAAAAAATATCAATAAGGTAACATCAGAATGAATATCCAAATAGTGGTTAAATTGAATAAAAAAAATACTGAAATATTTTGATAAAGCTGTGGTTGATTCAAGTTTTCTTCTTGATCAAATGACCGATTTAAGGTAACTTCAAAAAAAATTATTAAAAAAATTGACAAATTTACAGTGAAATATGAAAAAAATATCAATATGGTTACATCCAAATGAATATCTAAAAAGTGGTTACAGTGAATGAAAAATGTTGATATTTTTTTATAAAGCTGTAGTTGGTTCATGTTTTCTTCTTGATCAAATGACCGATTTAAGGTAACATCAAAAAAATTATCAAAAAAATTGACAAATTAACAGTAAAATATGAAAAAAAATATTAATATGGTAACATCCGAATGAATATCTCAAAAGTGATTACAGTGAATGCAAAATGTTGATATTTTATTATAAAGCTGTGGTTTTTATCATTTAAATGCCAGATAAATGTAAATAAATTTGGTGGAAAGAATTTTAGAGCTTGCAACACAATTGTCATGAAAACTGCTTGAAATCTCCCAAGAGTTAACACCATCTTTGTTTAATTGCAAGCAACTTGTATCGAAACTAAAAGTAAATTGGTAGAAAAGGTAACAAACATGTTTAATCTTTTTCAGCAGCATTAATATACATTCAAGACCACAACTTTGAAAAGAATAAAAAAAAAAGTCAAAACCTATTAAGAAATATTGGAAAACAAAAGTAAAACATGTGTTTCCATATAAAAATCAACGCTTGTGGCTGTAAAAACATCGAAATATTTTTTTTATATTTATTCCCCAGATGTTAAAGAATTCTGTATTTTCAACCATGTTAAAAAAATAAATTGATAATAAAAAAGATTTCAATGTTTCATATTTTTTTCAGAAATGATATGTGGATAGTCAATAGAACCGTGTATAATATAAAAATAACATCATGGAGACACTGTTTCCAGGCTACAAATACATACCTGGGGACCGTGCACTGGCGAAACGAACAAGTAACTGTCCAACCTATTGCCACTTATAACAAATGTCCTGAGAGAGGATATGAAGACAATATCAACGGAAGCATCGACTAGATGACTTGAAACATAATAATGATGCTGTACATGCATTCAACACAACAAAAAATGAACATCTATCTGGAAAATAAAAGACATTAAACATCAGGTTAAATTTTCAGATGGATGTAGCGCTCAGTATAAGTGATGAAAACCGTTCATGGATGTATCCTGTGGTGTGGATGATTATGGTTTCACAGTGGGTAGAAATAACATCAAAAATGGCTCTCTTGCATGAGAAAGGACCCTAAAGGTCTAGGAGCAGCGGAAAATCAAGAAACTAGAGGAGCTGTTAAAAAAAAGGGGAAGCAAACATTTAAAATGCAAAAGATATATCCAATTTGCACCAATAGTCGGATTCACTAAACCTGTAGATATTGATTCTGACTAGTGAAAATTTTCATTTTATGTAGTCCTGTAGGACCAAGTTTTGTTATTTGTTTTCATGTCTAGGACATGAAACAGTTTTTTACGCAGACTGTTATATCTTTTTACATGTTTAAATACAATTATATAGTGTTTAATTTTAACTCATTAAAACAATTGAATTGATGTTAAAAAAATATTTTAAACAAAACATATCTTGTGATATTTTTTCCGAACCACTTCCTGCCGTGGTGAACCCGAAGCAGCAAGATAATCCACCAATCAGGGATACCAGTTATCCCCATACGGCTATCACTAAGAAAGTCATCCGATTTATTCATTTCAAGGTTATCCTTATATACAGCACCATGACCACCAAAGATTACAGATACAAAATCAGTGGAACCACCTATACTCACAGATGTACAAGAATCGAAACCAGTGCAACCCGACAACAATGCCTCAGCCCATGTCGGACCAACAAGAAAACCAACCACATTCAACCGAAGTCATGTTAATAAATCAACGTTTGTGAAACCAAAAGATGCACCTCTGTCCTCTATAGTTATAGTGAAAGAAGATAATAATGTTTCAGATGCAAGTGTCAATCGAAGTTGATGTAATTAGTTTCCATCAAGTATTTATGTTACTTTTCCAAACTTCAACAATGCTATTGATATCAAGACTTAATGAAGTGATGAAGCATTTAGAAAGAAGATTTCTGCAATTCTCGGGATGTCCGATTTTAAACTTGTGATAGGATGATATGACGGAAGCAATATTACATAATTTGCCAAAAAAGGTGTCATTTTTACATGAACATTCTCACTGGATGGTATCAAGTCTTCGTGACAAATATTAGCAGACACAAATCAATTATATATTGCAGAAATATCAAATCTTGCTTCCAAATATTTTTTATCCGAACTTGGAAAAGAGGCAGCATGCATAGGTACACCATGTGTCAACAATGTATGTTTGCAATGTTTCACCAGTCACCACCAGAGACAAAAACTAGTAGAAAATATAAGAAATGTCAACTGTAAGACACGTGTTATTATTTCCACAACAGCTTCTGGGATGGGAGTAGACATCCAGAATGTGAGATAAACAATAATTTGGTTGCCTGCTGTAGACTTCGAGGTTATATACAAAGATTATGGCGAGCAGGAAGAAATGGAATAACATTAACATCTATATGTTATTTTCATCCTGTTGATGTAGCCAAAAAAAGTGCAGATGGATACATGGTTCATTATTGAACTACCAGTTCAAGCAGGTAGAATATTTTAATTCAGCATTTTTTTACCTGATTTACCCCAATCTAACACGTTACACCCATGTTGTGTTTGTTGTATGAAAAACAATGCTCGCTAAGACTTCAATTTACAACACATAGTTTGTCTTGGACCAGGATGATAACGCTCTTTCGGCAAATGACAGCTTTAAACTTTACAGGCAAGTCTCGACTGAACAGACAGGAAATTAGACATCAAGGAAAAATGATGACTAAATTAAAGAACATGCTCAGCTTTCAGTTTTGAGTTTAATAGTAACTGTAAATGATTCAAACACTTAAAAGTCGCATAAACTTGATGATAAAGTTGAAGAGCATTGAGGACGAGTTAGTTAGCCGTTACGGAATAACCGTTTCACAAATGATATCGGATATGTTCCTTACGTCGCAAGTACAATCCCCTTCCCTTTCATGAATGCGACCAATCGAATAACATTTTTTACCGGATTAGTTATCAAGAGTTCCAAATGGTGAAGTTGAAATCATCCCTTCGTAAATTTTACAGACGCCATCACGAGTTGGTTGACCGTTATGGAATAACCGTTTCACAAATGATATCGGATATGTTCCTTACGTCGTAACTACAATCCCCTTCCCTTTCATGAATATGACCTACCGAATTAAACTATTTACCGGATTTGTAATCGCATAAGCAACACGACGGGTGCCACATGTGGAGCAGGATCTGCTTACCCTTCCGGAGCACCTGAGATCACCCCTAGTTTTTGGTGGGGTTCGTGTTGTTTATTCTTTAGTTTTCTACGTTGTGTCGTGTGTACTATTGTTTTTCTGTTTGTCTTTTTCATTTTTAGCCATGGCGTTGTCAGTTTGTTTTAGATTTATGAGTTTGACTGTCCCTTTGGTATCTTTCGTTCCTCTTTTATCACTTAAGCAACGGGTGCTACATGTGCATCAGGATCTGCTTACCCTTTATGAGCACCTGAGATTATCCATAATTTTTTGGTTGGGTTCGTGTTGCTTCATTCTGTTATGTGTTCTAATGTTTGTCTTTTTTTTCATTTTTAGCCAGACATTGTCAGTTTATTTCCGATTAATGCGTTTGACTGTCCCTTTGGTATCTTACGTCCCTCTTTTACTAACGTCCGACATATTTTCTATCATTGATTGTATATTTTGTAACAAAATGCCTATGAATTATCATCTTAGTCATGCAATCAATCGTGAAACTACATTTTAGCAAAATTCGAAATTAAATCAGCAGATATCAAATGCGAATTTAGTATTTCTCACTGCCTTGTTCTTCCCGTGTATATGATGATAAGACAGGCTTTCAGAAATAATTAAGGTTCATAGCCATTATTGTACGAACTTTTCAAACTTCAATTGTATCAAAACTACAGATGTAATGAATAATAGGGATAGACCATTATGTACATATACCAAGGGGAAACTTTATGTAAAGCATTATTGTTTACTGTCTCATTGCATTTAATAGAAAAGAGGACTTTGTGGCAAATAAACCAAGATTTTTTTATAGAAAATCCACAGCCTCTATTACGAAATTTTTTTTTGTTATAAAATTTGAAACATAGATGACCCATATGCTTTTCTATCATGTGCTAGTGTTAGTTGTTTACAAAAAGTTCTACGCAACCTGTAATTTAAAAAAAAAAACCGTGCCGAGTCGCTAAAGACGAGCACACCCTAAAAGGTGTACTTTATTTGGTCCATATTTGTATTAATTTTAACCAATAACTACATTAATAAACATTTGTTTAGGAAAATCAATGCTAGCACTTTATGCAATAATTCTTTATCTATCATTCAGCAATTTGCCAAATATGATATCACAAGGATAAAGGTTGTAGATTTCGACAAAATTTCCATAAGTTTATCATTAATCAACACAAGGGTAAATTATCCTTAATCCCAATGAAAGTGTGTATCAATTGGATAGATGACTTTTGGAAAAATATTTAACTGTTATATGCTTGTAAACTTTCAGGATCTTCTAGACAAGACGTTTATATGTATGAAACGTTAGAACAGAAAATAAAGGTGTGTCTAATATAAAATGTATGATTTCCAAGATTAAAATTTCTAAAACCGGTTCTTAGACTTTGTGAAACTAAGGAATGGTAGTGGAATCATATATTGAACTGTCTGAGGTGATTTTTACCATTGAAATGATAATTCAAGCAGACATATGAAAAACAATGTAAAAATTATCAAAATATTTGAAGTCAGATGCTAAAAACTTTCAATCCTAATTGTTCATACTATAAAATCAAAATTCACAATGAAAGCGCAAGCCTGGTTTTTAGATGTTTAAATCAAACAAGTTTTTGTTCTCTCAAAACTTGCCAAGCATGTTTTCTCCAAATAATTATTTTGTAAAATTTTGAATTGTAGATTAGATGTGTTGGAATCTGAAATAAAAAAAACTGAAAAGAAAGGTTAAAGTGCTGGAAAATAAAGAAAAAGAAAATTTACCTAAAAGAGAAGAACTAAGCAATACAACTGAAGTTCAGGAATATAATGGGTTTTCAAAAATTGAACTTAAAAACCTGATTTCAACTACAACATCCATACCAATTCCATCAGTGGTAAAAAAAAACTCAAAATGTGGGGCAGAAGGTCCTAGACCGCCAATGGACCCGGAAAGATTCAGGATACTGTCCACTATCATTTCAGAGCAATTTAAAGAATTTTCCAGAAAAATCCTTGTTGAGAAAATTCAAAACATCCAAAAGGTTTATCGCAGACATTAAAAAGGCTCAGTATTCTAAAAATACTTGCCTCCAGTTCTAGTTTGTCATGTTTGTAATTGAAAAACTCAAATTAAAGTTTATCGAATAAGTTGATATTCATTTTTTTTTAATTGCAAACCATTGTAGAGGTGTACCAGACTTTGAAAATATTTGTATTCACTTTTAATTTTGCTCAGGAAGTATTTATGAATAATTCATGAAATATTCATGAAATATTCTTGATTAATTTAATGAATTTTCAATGAACAGTTCATGAACTACAATTGGGCAACAATGTTCATGAACTCTTCATTAAGGAATGGTTCATAAACACAATCATTCATGTGTTCATGAACTGGTTTTGTTTATGAACAAAATTCATAAAATATTCATTAAAAGTTCATGAACTGTCAATGAACATGACATGAACTACAAATGGACAAGCCTGTTCATGAACTATTAAATAATGAATAATTCATGAATAGAAAAAGTTCATGAACTATAAAATAATGAATTTTTCATGAATAAAAAAAGTTAATGAACAATTTCGTTCAAGAATTTTAATGAAACAACGAGTTCATGAACACCCCAAGTTCATGAATTGTTCATCAATCAATAGTTCATGAACAATCTTGTCCATTTGTAGTTCATGTCTAGTTCATTATTTGTTCATGAACATATTATGAACGATTCATGAATTATGTTCATGAATTATTCATGAACATTCATGAACAATTCATCAACATTTCGCAAGTGGAGTGCCATCAAGGCAAAAACGGGCACAATCCTGTACAGAAGGTTTGCTTTATGAGGGAAGGTTATGAAAGGGAAGGGAAGGGATCATCCAGTAAATTTCTGTTTATCTGGGTTTTTTTAAAAAGGAATTGCACTTCGGAATGGAAGGCAGGATAAAAATTAAATTGCAACTACAACTACCAGATACACATACAGATAATCTATTTATGGAGGATTATATAAATTATGTGGCAAGTATCAATAAATGTAGTACAGACATAATATAACTTTAGCTTAAACATGATCATCCAAGCCTCTACTTTTTTCATTATATATAAATGTATATTTCTTTTTCATTTGACATGTTTGATGTGCATCACCAAGATATTATAAAGACATGAGAAATGCATCAGACTTAAAGAATCGTTTAGGCCACACCAATTTGATTCCTTGTTCGACGGACCCGCCTGCACCTATTTTTTTCAAAACAGATTTTTTTTATATTCCCGCTTCCTGCATCCGGAAATGTAATCATGTCCATTTCCAGCACCGTTTTTTGTTGTAAATATTATAAAAAGATATCAACATTTGTTTTTAAAATCACAGTCTAAACTGTATATAACGATTTCAAACATAAAAGCACCCCATCACACTGTGTAAATATCTGTGAGAATATTTGTTTAACCATGAAACCTATTTATCCAAAGTGGGAGTGCTCCGATATAAATTTATAACAGCGCTATTACCTGTAAATAACAAAAATTGGTTTCTTTCCCCCTTACTTATATTCCCTATCAAAAAATGTTCGTTGTTAATAGAATAAAGTACAAAGAACTTCTGAAGGATTTGCCTTCAACTGCAATTATATTGTATGCTGGCGAAACAAAACTATCTATAGCCGCTGCATGTTTATGCTCCTGTCCTAATTGATTCAGGGGCCTGTCGTTCAGCAGGTATCGTTTGTTGATGTTCTTCATTGGTATTTTCCCGTTTGGATATATAAATTAGATCGTTGGTTTCCTGTTCGAACTGTGTACGCTAATAATTTTGGGGTCCTTCATAGCTTGCTGCTTGGTCGGTATCAAAGCCCTGTGTAAAAGGCTGTACTTTGACCTGTGTTTGTTATTAAAAGGTTGATAACAACCCTCCCTCAGACAAGTGGTCATTTACTGATGTAGAAAAGAAAATAGAAATACCAAGGATTTGTATAGGTCTTCTATACAAAACCTTTGAAAACTTATAATTTCGTAGTAAAAAAGAGGAGAGTTACATCATATTTTAAACCACTTTTTCTAAAAGACATGAAAGAGGGGTCCACTTATTTTGAATAATATTAAACTGTTAAAGTAAATGTGTTAATTTAGCATGGTTAAAGTCCAGGAATATTACAAAATTATTGGACATGTTTTGACTATTTAATACCAGATAGATATATAGTTCTTTTAGAAAATATGAGCCCTTTTGTACAAACAAATATATTACAACTTATATTGATACCCCATAAAACATGTAAAAGGGATATTTATAACATTAAGGGGTTGCCACCAAACTGATTATGACTTGGATGGAGAATTGTCTCATTGTCAGTCACACATACATAGACAAGATTTAATTATTTCTTGGTGAACAGGGAAAAAATACTTCAGAAATTTAAGAAATGTCAAAGTACAAGTGATTAATCAAGTTTTGATATTGTCAAAACCTACTATTTTATGTTCACAAAAAAAAAAATTCTAATCGCTCAAAAACTTGCAAATTAAATATTTTTTTATTAAAATTTTCAAATCGCTCGCCCCAAATTTTGGAGTCCAAAAATCCGTAGAACAAGAAATTAGATTGGTGTGGCCTTAGTTTGATTCACTTAACTGAAAATTGATGTCCACTAATTTTGAATGCTTATTATTTTACTAATTTTAAGGCAACACCCAACATGGACCATGAATACACAGCTAGCAGTGGTAAAAGACGTCTCCTTGTACTTAATAGTAAGAAGAGTGGATGAGAGGCAGCTGTTAAGATTAGAACAATTGTGAAGTTCCTGAATTTAGGGTAATTATTTCTGTGATGATACAACAAAACAATAGTATTATTTATATTTTTTGTTATGTAACATGCAGTTATTATGATACAAAATCAATTTGAGATTTGAATGATTTATTTATAAATCTCTTTTGGTCACCAAAACTGAGAATAAGATTGATCAAATTTGTATGCAGATCCATCAAATACTGAAATAAGGTCACTGTAAACTGTAATTATTTTACCGCTTTGGTTTTACCCTTGGTTTTTTATGCCCCACCTACGATAGTAGAGGGGCATTATGTTTTCTGGTCTGTGCGTCCGTTCGTCCGTCTGTCCGTCCGTCTGTCTGTCCGTTCGTTCGTCCGTCCGTCTGTCCCGCCTCAGGTTAAAGTTTTTGGTCAAGGTAGTTTTTGATGAAGTTGAGGTCCAATCGACTTCAAACTTGGTACACATGTTCCCTGTGATATGATCTTTCTAATTTTAATGCCAAATTAGAGATTTTACTCCAATTTCACGGTCCAATGAACATAGAAAATGATAGTGCGAGTGGGGCATTCGTGTACTGAGGACACATTCTTGTTTTTTTAATGTTTTGAAGGCATACCCATAGGTGGATCTTTCGTGGGAAAAAAATGGTTGATTATATAGGGAAGCATTGAAGCATGACTGGAGCGGGCCCCCTTATGTAAAGTTCTTGATTCGCCACTGATACCTATTTAAACATGTACATGTACCAGCAAATGAGTATGAATAAAACTCACATTTTGCAGTCAATGCTGATTAACAATAATGAATGGAAGCATTATTTTCTTTATTTACAGTACAAACCATAGACTTTGTTACTAATTTAATAAAATTCTGTCAAATTAACATTTTTCAAGCATGTTAAGGTAGCATTAATCTATTATTAGAGTATCAGTTAATTACAGGTTGATGATAATGCAACAAACTGGAAAAAACAGAAAATGGCAACCCAATTGAAAAATAATTTCAATCAAACCACAATTAGAGAATACCAGGTGTTTGTTTTCCTTCCCGAGGCTGATCACCATTCATGTCATTCCAATATAGAGGTAGAGTACATTATTTTATACATGAACATTCAGTTTTAGAAGAAATCTCTTCTTGGAGGTTTTCAGTGAGTCGTGTGAGTCTTGGTTATGTTGTTTAGGGCATA
Source organism: Mytilus edulis (assembly GCA_019925275.1). Taxonomy (NCBI): domain Eukaryota; kingdom Metazoa; phylum Mollusca; class Bivalvia; order Mytilida; family Mytilidae; genus Mytilus; species Mytilus edulis. The sequence continues at coordinate 50,170,014 of CM034354.1, forward strand.
CGATACAGTTACAGGGGAGGTAATGACGTTGCTAACATAAAATGTTATTTTCGCAACGTCAAACTGTGACATGTTCGCAATGCACATGGATTTGTCACTGAAATAAACTAATATCTGATTGTACTTGTTAAAACATGCTCAATATTAATGCTTTTTTGTTGATGGTTTACTACAAGGTGACAATTGGTGAACCTCAACTTCAAGCATGACAAGAAATGAGCAGCCATATACTGAAATCATAACAAACAGAGAAAAAAAAAATGACCAGTATACGATACATTTGCGTAATAAATGATTAAATCTTGCACAGAAGACTTAAGTTAATGTTATATACATGCATTTGTTCAAGAATGGGATAAATTTATTTATCACCAGTCACTCATTTCAATTGAATGTAACTTCTATTCTAAAATTGATTCAAAAAATTGTCATTCTTTCATTTGAATTTTTGAATTATAGAAATATTCAACCAGTTACACTTAACATGTATTGTAATGATTTCATATAAATGGTACTGTTTCACATATATTAAGATGAAATTGATGAAAAAAATGCAGTTTGCTGGTTACTGCCAACAGCTGGACAAGAGGGTTATACAAGAAATAACAAGAGTAGTCGAAAATGGCATACATGCTACATCAGTGGTGAAAAGATTGCTTGAAGTCTATGTAGAGAAATATCTATCCATCAACGAGCCAAGAAGTAATAGAAGGTTTTATCCGACAGACAAGGACATTCGGAATCACATTTACTTAACAGTAACTTCTAGCAGGTAAAAAGAGTTTTTCTAAACATTTTTATTTGTTTTGTGTTTTTAACAAAAGATAAAATTGAGAATGGAAACCGGGAAATATGTCAAAGAGACAACAACCAAATCCAAGAGCAGAAAAACCGCTGAAGGCAACCAATGGCCTTCGAGGCAGCAGGAAAATCCCACATCTAGACTTTAGCCTAAGAAACTACCTGTTTCCAAAAAGTAAATTATCAGAAACAAATGTATGTTTTGTTGAAACAGCCTTTTTTACATACAATGCAATAAAAATAAAACAGATATAAAATACAATAACAAACTACAACAAGGTTCTTTCGTTGTTATATTGTTTACCCTATGCTTTACAAAACGTATAAAACATGTAACAAGGATGGCATTAGTTCACATTTTACTCCTCAGTAATGTGCAGGTATAGATACTAGAATCAAATGCCTATGATCATCATAGAACATAGTGCAGTGCATGACATTTAATTGTTTGGTATAACAATAAGTGTTAAGCGCCAATTTCATCACTATGGTGGGATTTCATAGCAGTTAGGTCTTATTGTGGTAGGAAAAGGGAGGACTCATAGAAAACCACTGACCTTTGTTAGGAAAACAATCACAAGTCAATTAAGAACATGCAAAATCCAGGTTGATAAGTTAGTGGTACAGTAGTTTGACTACTCAGCCACTCGTTACAGTTTAGACAATCTGTTATATTTATAAAAAAATGTACTGATAGATGATGATTAAATACTGTTTTCTATTTGGGTTTTCTTTACCCGAACATGTTATTATTTTCAACATTTCAGATTCAGTAATAATGACCAAAAGAATTTGAAAATTCTTCTAAACAAGTGGCTTGAGGAAAAACAAGATTGTCATTTCTACTTTACCCCAACGTAAGTCTAAATTGTTATAATTAGCTGCTGAATCTTAATTTTCCAAAAAGATTATCTATTTTATACAAGTAAAGATACATAATATTTCCATTAGTTTTCCTAGCAATATAATTTGTATTTCCACAATGTGAAGTTTGTTTATATTTCATTTCTCAATCACTTAACCTGTTTGATCCAACACATGTAGGTTCTAAATGTCAATCACAAATAGTTGTCCAAAATATCCTTTACTGTAAACATATTTCATTACAGAAATCGTTATAAAATATAGCTACAAGGGTAAAGACATACATACGAAATATACAAAAGATACAATAATTGGAATAGGAAACATTTGGGGTATAATGTTAAAGATTAAAAAACCTCTGTTGCAATTACTTTAATGTTAGGGTCAAATGTATGTTAGATTGACTGGACAAGTGAACAATTACTTAAGGCAGGTACAAAACTAAACATAGGTGTCAACTTTTCAAATCTCTTTAGTGGGTCATTTTTTTTATTATTTTTTTCTTGATTAACCTATGATTTTGTTTTTGTTTATTTGCTGTCAAATTGAAATATATCCCACATCTCCTCTACTATGTGTTCCGTTTGATTACTTTAAAAGGAATTTACTAACTCATATCAATGAATGAACATTTTTTTTTTTTATTTATATAAATACATTACAGGCAAATAGAACAGCTGGTCTTATACCTGATAATCACACATCAAAAGTAAGCACGCTGAGAGATCTCCAGTACAAAAAGAGAAAGCCAATAGCAATTAAGAAGAAGGCAAAACTGAGAAGATAAGAGTTGGACAGAACGGTTGTTTGAAAGATGCATTTACATGCAAGATTAAAATATAAAGAGCCTGTTCAAAGTTTCTTTATAAAAAGATATTGATATATATGTTTATGAGACCTATATCAAAAAAACAAAAGGAGGTTAAATCAGCCATCAGCTATTTAGTACACAATAGTTTTGCCCCTATCACTGAGTGTTGAATGGTCATTGTAAGGGTAGCTGTCTGTTTTAAATCTTTATTTTATTGTGGCTGTTGGTATGTCAGTTAAAAAGAAATGTATTTCAAAAGTTAAAATGTGTAGTTTGCACTGAATTTTGACGGTCACCTTTAAATATTTTTTTTTAACTTTTTCAAATCAGCTTGGATTTTCATAAACTTTTCAGATATCTTTTTTTACATATTTATCTTACAGAATGTCAGGTTGTTTTGTATTTTGGTGTATTGCTGTCAAATTTAAGAACTAAGTTTATATGTATAAAAAGCAGAAATTTTCAGTTTTGACTACATTCAAAAAAATAACTTTATTAAACCAAATTACCCCAAAAAGGGTATTTTGTAAGATAAATATATAATGAAGATAGCTGTAAAATTGATGAATATCCTAGTTGCTTTGAAATAATTATAATTTTTTTAAAGACTTGCACATTCTATTTTTTACTCAGATTGATTAAATCCTTAAATTTGACAGCAATACACTTAACTTCAAAACAAGCTAGGATTCAGTAAGATCCATATATGACTGAAATGGCAGGATAATTTTATGAAAATCCAAGTTAATTTGAAAAACATCTGATTTCAATCTGACTGAAATTTCTCACAACCTGGCATGCTTTAAGATCAATGAATAATTGAGAAAAATGTAGAGTTTCATATTCATCTTTGATAAATAATAGAGTTCTTTGGTCAAATATGATAATAGAATCGAGGTCCGACTACTTACCGAGAATGGCAAGAGACACAGGGTTTGGTGATCAAATCACCTTACAGGCTATATCCGATATGTTTAATGTCACGTTTAGGCATCGCTGATAATAGAGTTCTTTGATCAAATATGGTAATAGAATCGAGGTCCGACTACTTACCGAGAATGGCAAGAGACACAGAGTTTGGTGATCAGATCACCTTACAGGCTATATCCGATATGTTTAATGTCACGTTTAGGCAGCGCTGATAATAGAGTTATTTGGTCAAATATGGTAATAGAATCGAGGTCCGACTACTTACAGAGAATGGCAAGAAACCTCTTTAAATTTGAAATTTATCGAAATTCAATTTATATTAAAAATTCTTTAAATCTCAAATTTATTCAAATTTAATTTACATAAACATTTCTTTAAATTAGAAATTTCTTCAAATTTAATTTACATAAACATTTCTTTAAATTAGAAATTCATTGAATTTCAATGTACATAAACATTTCTTTAAATTAGAAATTTATTCAAATTTCGCCTATATTTAAATTCTTTAAATTTGAAATTTATTTAGATTTAAAGATACCTTTTAACGAGGTTGGAATTTGGGAATTTATATGCATTATTAAATTTAGTTTAAATCGATATTAAATTAATGAATATATAATATGTTTTCGTATTTATGGAATTCCGTGGACAGCCAGCTTCCGTAAGATGTATTCTGATTGGTTGAACTTGGCGGTAGAATTCAAGTTAGCCACTGCAACAACATTCATTTATCGTCATGTATGCAATTATTCAATGGTCTGATAAAGGATCAGGCTTGATAAATTTAGGGTTGGGGTTGTCTTCATTGTTCAAGATTTATAGGTTTTTGAAGGTAACAAATAAACTCATCATAGATACCAGGACTTAATTTAGTGTATGCGCCAGACGCGCGTTTCGTCTACAAAAGACTCATCAGTGACGCTCAAATCCATAAAAGTTTTAAAAGCCAAAAAAAGTACAAAGTTGAAGAGCATTGAAGACCAAAATTCCGAAAACGTTTTGCCAAATACAGTTAAGTTAATATATGCCTGAGGTAAAAAAGCCTTAGTATTTCAAAAAATTCAAAAAATTGTAAACAGTATTTATATATATACAATGCCAATTCATGACAGTACAAAAAGTGCTGACTACTGGGCTTGTGATACCCTCGGGGAAATAAATCTCCACCAGCAACTTTCTTGATTTAAGTGGTTTTTAGAAACTGCTACCCATTATAATTGTCAAGGATGAACTCGTGAGTATTATTTCTTTTCTTTTTCAGATTTCATGGAACATTAAATCACTTAAAGAGATGAAGCAGATCACAACATTGGATGCATGCCACTTCCGGAAATTAATTACTTTGCAGGAGTCGTTATACGCATTTTCAACCAAATTGTATTGAAATTAGACTTTGCGTTTATTCACAGGGCAAAAAAAGCACGTCATATAATAGTTTGTTATAAATGTTGATGTTTCTTTCGGCTGCCTGATGGACCCTTTGATAAAATATTTGTTTGTCAGTACTTTAAACGACAAATCTATTATTTTACCTGCGTGACGTAAAAATATTATGGTCATGTTCGGTACGTGATGAACTGTACAGACAAACTGTGCATTAGGAAAATAGATAAGGCATATTTTGTAAATGCTACGCACGCACATACCGTGTATTTCACTCCAATGTTTCACAAATTTAGCGAAGTTAGTAATTTGTTCACATTACAATAAGGTACATTGCATTCTTTGTCGATCAAGAGGTCCCATATAGGTTGTAATTTTGTAATCTCAAATTTCATTATATCTTTTTCATTTTCCTCTATATCCATCACAAATTCGTCAGCCATTCTGTAAAACAAATAAATACTAACAAAAAGAACACAAAATTAAACATAATGAATACTTAATAAGCTTCATGTAATAAATTACAATAAATCCAAAACTTCAAGTCATGTTGTGTAAGTTGAATAGAGTTAAAAGTTAAGTTGAAAACCGAACACGATAGTAATGTTATTTAGATCTAGGTGACAGCAATACACCGAAATGCCCTCACAATTTTCCGCTGTAAAGAGTGAGATGGACAAAAGAAAAAGACGGGCGAATAGTAAGAAAACACCATTATCCTACGTAAATGGACGGAATATCAGAATCATCGACTTTTACTGCCGAGTTTGACATTTGGGGAAAACCTTATCCCAGATGGCCTCTATCGTATCAACCTACCTATTGTATTCATTGTGAACTTGTTCTCGTCCTGAGTATGCATGAAATATTTGCCACTGGACGTTAAGCAACCATCAATCAATCAATATATTTGATACTTGCTAAGGCAAACAGAAACGAAATGATCTGGAGTTAATTGACCATTAGGTAGACCACCATCAACAGACCACAGGATATAAATTAGTTGATCAGACGATAGTACTTGACAATATCTCGGATTAAACTGTTGTTGGAATAGATATCTGTATGGAAATCCCGTCTGAAAAAAGGAAACAAATATAACAAAGAAGGTTGAAAAGCTGAAAAAGTTATATGTGTATACATGCTACCGCTTGGTCATCCCGTCCAACCTTTAACTGCAATAAAACAGGTTTATCTTTCTTGATTTGCGAGTTGTGAATTCTGAATGATCCCTCTCGGCTTTCGTAGTTCCATTAAGATATTCATAACGACCCATTGTGACATTATAGCCATACAACTTATATTTTTTTTCTCAAATAGTTTGAATAAGGGTTCCATATGACTAAAACCACGTCCATACCTACATAAGCCCATCAAATTGGCCCATTCTCTTTGTAGCACTGGATTTAACCCATTAATATAACACAATGCTCAAAGAACGCCTGCATAAATATTACTGTTTTACCACTTTATATATGATGTATTTTTAGGATTATAGTGGTTCCCCCATATGGATGGTAGCGGTCTCTGCTGACTGGAGTTAACTCCGCTCAATGGCATTAAATGATGACATTTGAACAGTCATGGCATTTGTTAACCCATTAATAGCTTCTAACAGACGAGCCGATGAAAACTCTATATTTCCAGTTAACCTACGAAATTCTCTTCGTAATAGGTTAACTTCTGAATTCTGCTGTACAACAGGATCAAAAGTCTGCACATCAGACACTTGTGCCTCTGGGAACGAAGAAGATGTAGTTAAATTAATATGATTGTTATTTTGATCACTGTTGTTGTCATTATTCGTAACTATGTAATCTGGGCATTCAACTTCATCTCCAGTATATTGAGATGATACCGAGACAGGAGACTTCCAGCTTCCACATTTTTAATCGTCCTCAAATTGAAACTGATCCAGAGGTGGAACTGGCATAGAAGACTCTATGTGTTTCCTTATTTAAAATACACGACGCAATAGGACTTTCAATTACAAACTTGGTGACAGCCTTTAACTCCCTAGATGAATCGATAGGCGGACAATAAGGTGAAGCTGTCTGTGCCACAGAATAATTACAGAAAGTTGGCATACTAAGGCAAGGCATATTTGATTGTAACAGTCTACTATAACTGTCTATAGATGCTGCTGAAGAAATAATTGTGGATGTCTCCAACGGAGCTAAAGGTTTTGGAGCTATCGGAATAAGAGTAGCTGTATAGATAGGTATGGTTGGCTTTATAGGCTTAGTGAACGACTTTATACGGATGCCTGACCTAAAAGCCCAATGATTTTGTGATTCTGAGTGTGACTGCTTCACGAAATCACGTCCATCTTCAAATAAGTACGGTATTGACGCCTTCTTCAAGTAGTTTTTTCATTATAAATTTGTCCATTTTTTTTGTAGGGTTTTGACCTCCCTAACATGCTTCCCATACCCACGGGTATGGCTATTAAGATGATACTCATTCCTTCACCTAAACATACACAAGGTGCAATAATAATCACAGTGTTCCAATGGTACATGATATTTGTAGAAATGGTCTGTCACTCGTTTTTTCTCTCCTCTATAGGGACACCTCCCGTAGCCTCTTGTTTGAACTAAATCTGGATCTCTATCCATCTACAACAATTATGATCATTGATAAGCCTTGCTATTCATGTCAATGTTTAACTTGTACATTGTAATGTCATATTAAATAATACATGTAGTATAACTATGTTAACAATAATTTGTGCAAATGAAATGCATGCATATATATACATGATGTATTTATTCATAGTATTCAGCTGCATTTTACACCTCTGCTGATTTTATTATTTTGAACATATCTCTATAGCATAACATGTTATATATGTCTTCATTTTTTTTTATTTTTTTTTTTGATTGTCACATTTAAATATAAATATAATTCTTCAATTTTGTCATTTAAGAAACTTTTTATAATTCCATTTCGGAAATTCCTGCCCTTTATATGGTTTTAACTTGTTATGGTTTACCACTTTAGATTTTCCCAATTTATCCACTAAAAGTAAATACAGCAAGTCATGATATCTTTTCAAAATTAAAAAAAGGGGATCAAGTAACAAGCCTGCACAACTAAACGTTGCTGTAATTCAAATTTTTACCTTTTCTCCAGCAGCATCCTCATCTGTGTAAACACCTGTCCTCATTTTATCTGCTAGTAACACTGAAATAAAGATCTAAATAGACTTGTATACTAGAAGGGTTATAGTGACGATACTGTTGTCAGTACATTAAATAAAAATTGCATATTTTGGCTATAATATTGATTCTTTTAAAGGGTCTTTGCATCGGAACTAAACACATTTATTAATTTTCTGTAATATATTTCTGTGTTGTTTTTTTTTGCAAACAAACTTAGAAACTTTGACTTAATGGTGTTTTGTTATGAGATGCCGAGAACGACCCGTCTTCCACTCAGTTGTTTTTCACTATTGTAAATGACTTGTGACTTGGCGAATTCTATAAGGACCTGTACACCATTTGCAGGTTGAATACCCTGTTAATGTTTCACTCTATATTTTCTGGACCAGTCCAGTGATAAAGAACGCCATACTAATTTCCAAATTGTACACAAGAAACTAAAATTAAAATAATACAAGACTAACAAAGGCCAGAGGCTCCTGACTTGGGACAGGCGCAAAAATGCGGCGGGGTTAAACATGTTTGTGAGATCTCAACCCTCCCCCTATACCTCTAACCAATGTAGAGGTTTTAATGTTCATTTTTTTTCAGATGCGATTAATTGATCTTGAAAAGCTTTTGTGAAAGATTCAATTAATTCCATGAAATTTTAACAACATTTGTAGATGTTTAAAAAACTTTTACTCAACTATCTATTTGAAAAAATGAAGAATTTTTTTTCTAAATTCTACTTTAGACATTATCTCTTAATCACTGGGGTAAATGTGATCTCCGCAACTGCAGTTACATATATCCGAAGATGGCGGTCGATGTTTTTGGTCAAATTTTCTTTTGTCAATTTTGTAATAATTATATATTATTCTTCGGTATTTCGTGTCTTATTATAACGTCATACTAAATTAGAAACTGTAATACCAAATGTTTAATTCATAACTCAACCGCTAAATTTGTAGTCGTATCCCATTTTATTTTTAAATAGAATTTGATCAGTTACAAACTCTTTCCATACAATTTTTCTTCTTATACTTTATCTCTTTGTTGTCATGAAGTACTTTTTTTTACCTGATTGTCCTAAAATACACAGTTGTGACCTTTTATCAATTTTCTGTATATCTATATCTTTCATGGTAGGATTTCTTTCAAGATACTCTTTGCTTGTTACAAAATTGCAGAGTCGTACATATAATTTATCATGAAATTGATGTAGGTATGGCTAAGTATATCAGAATGGTCATGCCAGACTTTAATGTTTCCTGGTCTTTGAATTGCCTTTAAGATGTTTCGTTTTGTGTCTGTGTTGCTGTGATGATTCTCTTGCAAGTTGATCAGACACTTGTCTAGCTCTGGCTGTGTTAATTTGACATAATACTCATCAGTATTCACTCTAAGAACCCCAGCTGCATGTAACCTATGGTTTTCTTTTTCCAATATTTGTTTTAATGGAATTTTTCTACCATAGGCTAGACGGTTTTGGTTTTTTCAATAAGGTTTCCTTCCTTATTTATCGTTGTTGTTATGAAGGTTTTTGGAGCTATTTTTTTTCCAATGTTAATTTCACCCGACTACCTTTTCCTTAACTATACCTCTCAGTATTTTGGCTGACCTCGGAGTATTGATAGAAATGTTGGTCTTCAGCAACCTTCTTTTGCACGACGAACGCGGCGCAAGTAGGTCCTTCCACTGACTCGACTTTGCTTGTTAAATTTGTAAATATATATTCCTAATTAAAAAAAAAATAAAGGTTGATTGAAAGCAACTGTTTCAGACAATCAAAATTTATTTTAACATTATCGAAAGGGATGCCAAATTAGATTTTTGATGAATATACTAAACATAGAATATGCTAGAGCAAGTTTAGCATCTGTGTACTATTGACACTCTATAAATGCTACATTATGGTTCTGATTGGGTAATAATAGCAACTCCTTTCTTTTTTAAATCAAGTTGTTAATTTAAAGCTTCCGAAAGAAGGCCTCACAGAGTTGTCTTATATTTCTAGTAGTATGTTGTCTCTCTGCTGAGAATCTTCACCAGACAATATTTCTTGAGATGGAATTTTATCAAGATTTAACTTTGCTAAGTAGTTCATCTGGTGTTTAGCGATGGTAAGTTGTTCTTTATCTCCAACTCTGTCAAAAAGGAAGCATCTGGCCATTCCACGATGTAATGTAGGCAGTATATAGTCAGAATTATCTGGTTTACTTATATCCTCAAAAGAAGCAAGTCTGAATCCAATACAAACTTTTGTTCCATCACAGGCAAGTTGTTTAGGTCTAAATTGCAGATAGGACAAGGTTTCATAAAGTCTATCCCCCAAGGGTGACGGGTATAGAAATATGGTCAGAGCCTGATGTGAGCCAACCTGTAAATGCTACATTACCAGATGCAATCATTTAATTAAAGACATACAGAACAACTTGAAATGGATTGACTCTGAGATATTATTTGAAGAAACCGTAGTGGACCTACAACCAGACTAAGAAAATGCTACCACTGGAGGAAGGACTCTCTGTAAGAAAGGAATTGAGAACAACATATCTGAAGAAAAAACAAAATTATCCACTGTCACTGAGAAGGAAGAGAAGAGGAAAGCTACATTGAAACAAAATGTAAATAAAGGCCCATCAAAATGTGTTCTAGAATTAGACGTGAAAGGGACATTTGAGACACCAAAACAAATTAAAATACCAACACCCGAGGAAAAACCAACATCAGAGGAACCACTAACGTCCCCTAAAAATATATCTTTCCCAAGGGAGACCCTAACACCAGATAATTATCTTATAAATAGTAAGAGAAATCATGGTATCTTATTGTTTTATCGTACATTGCTAGCAATTGCTTCAATTTAAATCCAGTTTGATATTTATGTGAATAAAATACTTGAAATAAAAAAGAACTGTTCAACTTCAAAGTTGTTCTCAATTCTATTTCTGTCCTATTGGATGATTTTCCAAAATCGTTTGCCTTGGCCGGAAGGCTCTAGATGGTCATGTTTATAGAAGAAGTCTGATTTTGTTCGTGTCAGGTTCAGTTGGACACCTAAACATAGCATTTGATCTTTCTAGAAAGGTAACCAATACATCTAGTCATATCTAAAATTTTGGTTGAAAACTAAATTTTACGACAAAAGAGATGATTTAAGCTTCCAAATTCAGAAATATTTTCAACTGGAAGTTAAGCAACCAACAATTAATCGTCCCTTTTTGAGAATGCCTGGACAAAGTCAGGAACATGACATCCGTTGTCCATTCGTTTGGTGAGTCACATCATTTGATTAGGGAATTCTCTCTGATATTCAATACACCTGTGGTTTCTCATTTGATGAATTAGACCTTGAAAGGAAACCCATGTTTTGAAAACTGGGTTTGTAAGAAGAAAAAAAACAAAATGTTACTGTACTATTGAATTAACTATTTATTCTGCTGGTTTTGAAGATTTTTGTTTATTTTGTGGTTGGGCTTCAACCTGCCGAGGTAGGTGATGAAGATGAAGCTTACAAATATTATCCTATATGTAAAGATAATGGTAAAAATACTTGTGGAAGACGTACTAGGATTACATTTAATCCTAAATGACTTTGAAAAATATCAAACCAAAATTTTCTTTAAATCATACATTGATACAAAAATGTGTGAACTCTTTGTTTTGATTTATTTCTGTTGTAAGTATCAACAATTTGTAATATATTGCATTTAAATATCATTTTTGTTTTGTTTGAATAATACAACAGCTTCGTTCGAATATAGCTTTTATTGTCAATGAATGATTGATTTTATTCTCATAAACTTGTACATACATGTAGCTGTAGAGAAAAACAAGAATGTGTCCTCAGTACACGAATGCCCCACTCGCACTATCATTATCCATGTTCAGTGGACCGTGAAATTGGGGTAAAAACTCTAATTTGGCATTAAAATTAGAAAGATCATATCATAGGGGACATGTGTACTACGTTTGAAGTCGATTGGACTTAAACTTCATCAAAAACTACCTTGACCAAAAACTTTAACCTGAAGCGGGACAGACGGACGGACGGACGGACGCACAGACCAGAAAACATAATGCCCCTCTACTATCGTAGGTGGGGCATAAAAAGTTCACATAACACAAATTTTGTTTTGTCATTCATTTTGATATGGTCAACTGTTGGATAAAATATCCTTAAAAGGAATCACAGAAACAAAAATAATTTGTGGCTAATTGGAGTGCACCCCATTTTTCATTTTACTTGAAATGTTTCATGTCTACACCATTTGTTTATGTGGGTGTTTAGTTGTATATTCATTTTAATAGTTGGACGTCAGAGTGATCTCGGACTAGTCTCTGTATGCTGCCAGTGCACCACAAACAAAATTGACAAATTATGTACTGAACTTAGAACAACAGTTTGCAAGACGTAAAAACTAGCAATGTGAAATGATGATTATAGTAGTAAAACAATTATCCCATACATTGAAAAGAAAACTGGAAATAATTTTACAGACGTAATTTGCTAAGATTATAAACTTAAACCAAAGATGACATCAGAGAGAGCTGGACTAGATTTCTTCACTCTAATTAAAATATCCGCACTCGCATGAGCGACCAAGCGTAAACAATGAGTTAGTGCAGATATTAAATTTAAATTAGATCGGAGATCGGGATTATTTAGAAAAAAACAGTCTTTGACGCAAAATCTAAATATCCAAATACAAGAACGTATATAATGAATATAAAACTTGACAGTATCTTAACTGTCCAGATGATGATTTTGATTGAAAAAAAATAGTATATTCAACGTATACAATCAAACCCATGCAGAGGTTTGTAGTGATGATTTTGATTGAAAAGCATTTAAAGCCTACATTTCATAATTTTACCCTTAAAGTGTTGCTTGGGTTGAAAACGTGTTTATCTTTAGAAATGTTTCTTCTACATGCTGCCTTGCATAATTCCCCAAATCTTGATGCAGTCAGCCTCAATTCCAAGGCTTGGTACCAAGCCGAACTTACACTTTATCTTCTCGCAATATGTTCGATTTTGTTTGCCCTTTTTGCAACAACCTTAAATGTGAAGTAATAATTTATTGAGTTTATATTAGTGAAATCCTCACCAATGAAAGAGACAAATAATAGAAATACCAATTTTGTTGCCCAAGATGCGCATTTCAATATTTTTTTTCTTCAGTGATGCTCGAGGCCAAAACTAATGAAATTCAGAAATACTATTCAAACTTGTGCAACCAAAGAATTACATGAGAGACAAGAACACATAATTACAATTAAGTTATTCCAGCATGAAAGAAGGTCAGAGTGGCAGTTATTAGAGAAATATAATGTACTGTTTCCAAATCTGAATAATTATCTACAACAATGTACATTTCACGTTAGTTCTATTTGCCTTTTAATTTATGATGTTTAGGTCGTTGAGCTCATCGTGGTAACATGTTTTTCCATACTTGTCAACCAAAACAAATTGTGTTGTATTCCTGTTACTTAAGGTGTAATACCACCAAATCATGGTACGTCACATCCATTTGAGTACGAAAGTTGGTCTTAAAAAATGTTCCCTTGAATTTGACATTTCAATGCACTTAAATTTTTCATAATTGAGTCATCAACTTGTATGTTTGGTGTATGAAAGCATCATTCTTTTTTTATTTAATGGTCTTATAAAATATTTTGGAAAGTTAACGTTACATAGATACCAAAGCAGGTGACCAGTAGATAACAGTGTAAAATTTGGGTTGTTTACTTTTGTTTATGCAATGAAATGTAGTGTGAAGGTTTCAAGCAAAGCGAGAAAAGAACAATTAAATATGCCCCTCCTTTGAAAAAATAATAAATCAAAATATTTGGAAGACGAGATTCATTTTATTATTCCTTTCAATGATTTTGACACCTTGCACCAGTAGTCCGTATTTTAGTGGCACTAAGTTGTTCAACCCAATATGCTCAAAGTGTCCATGTTTCTGATGTTATTACTTATGGATGGGAAGATCTATCTTCAGCATGTTGCCACAGAGTGGAGGAAAAAAATCACTATGGCGAAAGAAACATATTCAAAGCAGGCTGAGGAAACAAGGCCCCACCCATTCAAGGGATAAGACAGACAAGGAGTGATTGCCTTCAATTTGAAGGCAATACATGCAGCGGTAATTTCTTATCTTTGGTGAATGTCAACGAATATTGATTTTCAAGAAAGTAAAAGTTTATGTTTACTTTTTGCAATGATATAGATTCAATATTTTATTATAGGCAGTAATATTATTTCTAATATCAGATCAATAGCATTGTCATGGTTTTGCCGCAAGCATATATCAAAACTAACAATCTAAGATCAGATTAAAAGATAATTATCTTATTAATCATGATCAGATTAAAATGTTACCGAATTATAATTACGAATAACTCAAAATTATTACATATATACTTTATGATAATCACAAAAAAGTAACAGAGAAGAAATGTTTAAATATCACATTACGTTCACAGACAATATATAGAATGTACTGTGTCGAAACTGTAGAAAATAGTTATCAAAGGTACCAGGATTATAATTTAGTACGCCAGACGCGCGTTTCGTCTACATAAGACTCTGACGCTCATATCAAAATATTCATAAAGCCAAACAAGTACAAAATTGAAGAGCATTGAGGATCCAAAATTTCAAAAAAGTTGTGCCAAATACGGCTAAGGTAATTTATGCCTGGAATAAGAAAATCCTTAGTTTTTCGAAAATTTCAAAGTTTGGTAAATAGGAAATTTATTAAATTGACCACATTATTGATATTCATGTCAACACCGAAGTGTTGACTTCTGGGCTGGTGATACCCTCGGGAACGAAACGTTGTTGACCCGACGGAGGAGGTGAACCCAGTGGTGTTTGCCTCAAGAGGAGCACTGCCGTTTTTCAACAGGAAAATGCAGGAAAACTTTCAAACTTATGTGACAGGTATTTTATGTAAATGATGACTGTTTAAATTTTTTTTTATAAAAGTTGGCTGCTATAAGGAAATATTTAACTCTTATTTGTGTTTTTGTTTGAAAATGGTTATTGTTGAAACGGCAATAAATAGCCAATTTGATAGTCAATATAACAAGTTTGAAAATTGACAATTGGTATTTACTACTTCTCTGCTAAGAACATGGCATATAGGAGTAGGGAAATATTTATAGTTTCGGAGTCAAACTAAGGCCGCCTAGGTAGAATGATTTGTTCCACTGTTACCTAGTGAACTAGCACGTAAAAGATCCGGCTCATCATCATCATCATCTTTTTTTAACAGGAAAAACACAAGTTGGGTCTAAAGAATTAGAAAAGAAAGATCTTCAACAGTTGGTGAGGAAGCAGGTCAATTCTGCATTGGGTAAGTAATGTAGAGAGAAAACAAATAAAGATAAGCTGAACACACATCTGATATGCTTTAAGTGAAACAATCATTAAAATAAGATTAATAAATTAAAATAAGTATACTGGAGGATAAATTTTTGATAACAGTCAGCTTGATTTGCGTTATTTACTAAAATAAAAAGTCATCTAAAAGGGGAGTACCTCTATTCAATATATTTCCTAAAGGAATCTTATAGATTTGTTATCACACAAGCAACACGACGGGTGCCACATGTGGAGCAGATGTTGCAATTGGACCCATTTTTTAAGAGTTTTACGTTGATTTCAAAATGGTTAAACAAATATTTTTTTCTCTACAAGAATAGAGTTCTTGATGTTCTTTCATAAACAAAATGCCAATGTTTAATATTTAGATTTTTAATTTTGGTCTGGTTTTCGTATTTACCCACATTTTAAGGTCGGTCCATAGGATCAAAGTTTTAACTAAGATAAATTTTAACAAAAAATGAACTCTATCATATTAATGTTTTTTTGATATACAGAAATAATAAAATATCCTGAATATATATTTGTAAATATGAATTTTAACGGTTTATGATTTTGGTCCTAGTTTTCATGTTGGTTCAAACACTACAGGTCAGGGTCCACAATTTAATCATGTTAACTGTGTTTTTATTTTATCAATAATTTTATATGTGCTGAATCCAACCTGTATTTACCATGCTGAATGTACAGCGCCTTAGAGTAATTTTCATTGTTATATATTATAGTATTTAGTTTTTGGACAACGTTATGAAATTAGTTTTCATTGAAAGTCAAAGGATCCAAAATTTAACTTAATTTGATTTTATGCTGAATCTATTAAACTGTATCTTTATACATGTGCCATATTTATTCTGTGTTAGAAACCTATTCTTTTTCAAATGTTTAATCTCATTACAAGTTCAGAGCTGTATCATGCTTGATTGCTTTGTTTAAACTTGCATTTTCTTCTTCATCTTCCACACAATTTGTCTGTTACTGAGATAACTGGTGTTAACCTTTTTAAAAAAAAACTATTATGAAAAGATTAGCAAATAAGTGGATTATTATCTGATGTCAAACAGTTTCAAGATGGCCACTAAGGATGGTAAACAAATGTCATTGGTAAACATGTAAATGATAATTAGAAATATGAAAAAAGTGGTATGATTTTCAATGATAACAAATGACATACAAGTAACTCTATAGGTCTTCATATACCATATGGCCTTCAACAATGCGCAAGACCTATGCTGCATATCCTTTCAGCCAAAAAATGTCAAAAATAAGCAAATGAAAAAATATGAAAACTACGTGATTTATAAGTGTATGTTTTTTGGTTTTCAAAGCTAGACTCACAGCTAACTGAACTTATACAGCAGTCAACATGTTTGCATTGACCACATTGCAGAAAATGGACATTGAACCTAAGTTATTATATGATAACTCCATTAAAGATGTTTCAATTGATTGATTATTGATTGCTCAACGTCAAGTGGCAAATATTTTATGCATATTCAGGACGAGAAATAGTTCACAATAAATACAATAGGTAGGTTGATACGATAGAGGCCATCTGGGATGATGGTCGGGCAAATTTGGAATTTGTCTGGATTTTTTTAGTTGATATCCAAAACCCGGGATTACCCTTATCCGATTCCGGAATCGGATCCGATATTGTAATTGTCTAATCGCGGCAGCCGTTTTGTTTTCAATGTTGTTTTTGACAGATAGTGAGATACGATTTTACTCGGATTTACACATTATTTGTCGGCGATTTTCGATATAAAGCTAGTGGTTGAACAAATTGAACATCGCTGTCATGAAAAGTAATGAAAATAAGTTTGAGATCGTTTTTTGGAAACTTTGGTAAAAATGTTTGCAAAGTTATTTTTTAATTTTCTTTCAAGGTCCGTCCGGCATATCGGCCGTAGCTAGTAACCAAGTAGAAAGTCCGAATGCAAAAGTGGAAGGTCGCAGACCTCGGTCCACCGCTAAATTGAACCCATGCATCCAAATTGAAAAGATACGAAGATTTCGTCTTCTAATTCAAAATTGCCGCCAACAGCGTGATCAGTTGAACTTATATTAATAGACTACTGACGTAGTTGACTACGTATTGACAACAAACAATATTCTTACGACTTTTACAATTTGGGAAATCTTAACTACTTGTCTTTAGAGATTTTCGGCGATTAAATATTTCATACATTTGTTCTTTGACATCTTAACCAGAAGCTCAGAAGAGAATTAACTACATAAGGATTCCTAATGTGCTCTACTTCCTATGTGCAACTTCAAAACTTTTGGGAAAATCGACGATCATTTAAGGATTTTCTGGTCATATTTTTTGTAATCCATAATGAAAAGTATGAAAAAACTGTCCAATAAGTTATAAATAATATAGTAGCCAGCTTGATGATAACAATGGCACGTATTTCAACATTTATTGGGTACAACACAAATCCAGGGTGCTTGCATAAGGCAGCTTAACAGCCTAAAGACTAACAAGTAAAGAAATGAACAAAAAAATGACCAGTGGAAAGCCATGGTGTGCATCACATTTACAAGAAGATTTAGTTGACATGCAGAAACATGAAGTCACATATAGAAACAAAACTTTAAAGTATGTTTAAGTATTTTGGTTGTTTTCAGTAGATATGTTCGACTTCGTCCGTGCCAGACTTACATTCACCGACTGTTAAACGTGAATTAAAACGGATATTTTGTGGATTTGGAGATCCATAAGTAATAAAGCATGATTGTCTAAAACATCCCTGAAGCAAAAGGCCAAGTGAGCTTTTCAGGACAAGATCTACAAATATGTCAACATGACTGAAATTTTCAGTTAACTCTTTATAGAGTTATTGCCCTTTCATGATGATTTTTACGAGTTGTTGCCCTTTCATGATGATTTTTACCAAAAAATGGCTATTGTTGAAGATGCAGGTGAGCGACACAGGCTCTTAAGAGCCTCTAGTTTATACTGTTATTTAAAAAAAATATGATATATAGAGACATCTTCCAATTGCATGAATTGCTCTTCAACTCCTTTAATATGTCTTCCATGCATTAGGTTTGTCCCGTCTCTCATAGAAACCAAACGTTAAGTAATAGAATTATAGAAATTGCGATTATATATTTTGCGAAAGGCAGGAGCAATACTATAGTTGCTCAAGCAGCATCGATTTTGAACTGTCGCTGACAGATTTTGTGTTTTGTAGGAAATGTCCTGTAATGCGGGAGAAATGGTTCCAACTGACACAGATAAACCTCATAAGAAGGATGTCACGCTGGAAACAGTTGTTCAAAGAGACAAAGAAAATTTTTGTCTCTTATAGCAAATGTTTAGCATATTTTGTGATGTTATAACTTATAACCAATACAGGAAAAAAACTGACTTCAAAACAATCAGCATGTGAAGTTCTAGCTACCATTTTGTTCAACGGTGTAAAATTTTATTGAATTCCTTGTAAGAATTTTTTGCCCGAAGTGAAGATTTTTATTATTATTTGCATGTTTGATGGCCTCTGAAACCGTTAAGTAAATTAACTCCTATTAAGCATTTAAGGCTCCTAGGATTCATTTAACAATTTAACCCCATGTCAGATTTGTTCTAAATGCTTTGGTTTTTGAGTTTTTAAGCCAAAAACTGCATTTTACTTCTATGTTCTATTTTTAGCCGTGGCGGCCATATTGTTTGATTGGCCAGGTCACCGGACACATTTTTAAAACTAAATACCCTAATTATGATTCTGGCCAAGTTTGGTTAAATTTGACCCAGTAGTTTCAGAGGAGAAGATTTTTGTAAAAGTTAAAGACGACGGACGCCGGACGCCAAGTGATGAGAAACGCTCACTTGGCCTTTCAGGCCAGGTGAGCTAAAAATCGATGTAAAGCGGTCCTGGTTACAATTTAACTTAGTGTTGAGCAGACCAGTCAAAAGTTAACCTGGGAATAGGTCTGGTTTCGATCGGATTTGTCAAAGTAAAAGTTAACTTATGTTAATTTTGTGAAGTTAACTTCTGTAAACTTATATCAAAAGCGGACCTGTTTCCAAGTTAACGTTTTGGTAGACATAAAAAACAGTCCTAGGACCAAGTTAACTAGATTTTGGTCCTAGGACTGGTCAGAGCAGTCCTAAATCCGGTGACAGGTTAACTTTGACCAGTCCAAATGACAGCTATCTTCCTATACAGGTAAGGACTGCGCCCATTTGCAAGTCCGATTCTGTGTGTGTTAAATTTAATGTTGTGTCGTTGTTCTCCTCTTATATTTAATGCGTTTCCCTCAGTTTAAGTTTGTTACCCCGATTTTATTTTTGTCCATCGATTTACAGGTTTTGAACAGCGGTATACTACTGTTGTCTTTATCTATCTACCAAACAAAATAGTGTATACATGAGCTTTATGTTGTCCGAGCAAACGAATTGTTGAATTCCGTAAAGCGCAATGTGTTGTTTTAACTTGTTGATTAGGTAACTGTTTTTTTTGGTGTAGTATCACCTAATCTATCAATTTCAAAATAACTGCTAAAATAGTCCACCGTAATCAAGTAATCGTGATCGTTTATCGATAATAGTGCTGATCCTACTTTAACCCACGGTTAGGCTGGAATAACGTGTGACACAAGAGTTTCTTTTTTGTTGTTTCATTTCGTATGACTGACACGTTTCACATTAGCTGGTGTTATCTCGAATTTCATTATTCATACGCGGCCAATATATACACATTCACGTGCTTTTTTAAAACAGCCTTCTATTCCAATATGTGTATGAATTTGTTCTAAAATTTCGGTCCGCATGTACTTAGAATTACACAACGGTCCCCTTTGAAATTAATTCCACCTTGTATCCTGTAGCTACTTAGTCGATAAAAAGATAACAGAGGGACGGAGAGTCAAACTCATCAATCGAAAATAAACTGACAACGCCATGGCTAAACAAAGACAAACAGACAAACAATAGTACACATGACACAACATAGAAAACTAAAGAATAAACTACAGGAACCGTTTGTTAAGTAATATAAGGGTCTTTCATATCTTTCTAACGTTTTGCTGATATTCCAAGGTAATCCCCATGTTTATATTTTCTAGTTCCATTTCAAATTCCGATCTAACATGACCTTTCTCGTCCTTCTTCTCTGATTTATTGTTTCCATTGTTAAGGTATGCACACAATTCAGTATCCCTTGTGTACATGTATCTTCCTGGTTTGTAGTTGATTTCTATGGTATATCGTTGCAATCTCAAGAGCATTCGTTGAAGTCGTTCCGGTGCTTGAAACAGCGGCTTTTTGTAGATTGTTTTAAGTGGTTTGTGGTCGCTTACTACAAACACGATTTGACCGTATGTGTATAGGTGAAACTTTTCCATACCATAAACAACAGCTAGCAGTTATTTGTTCAATCAGTGCGTATTTTTGTTCTGTTTTTATTAGCGCTCGACTTGCGTATGCGATTGATTGGTTGTTTTGTGTAGTTTGCTCATTAGAACAAAATACAGTATATTATGATCACATTGGTACAAATTACTATTATAGTCTCAGGCAATTTATCAAAATCACTGTGAATTATCAGACCTGTTCTTCTAGGTTCTGTCTAAGAACCTCAGACCTCATAATTTTTCTGCCTATGCCTATGTTGGTATGCTTGCCAATAAATAATGTGGTTTTCTTCATATTGAAGATTTTAAATATAGTTTACCCCTTTTAGCTTGTGTTGAAACATGGTTCGCTTTGTGTTATCTACATCAACACCAAAAGCACTCATTATTGAAATTAAAAAAAAATCGATATTTACTTATTATTTCCTGTGATAAAAGCTTGCTGCTCTCTGATTGTTGTAATAGAGGCCATCTAGGATGATGGTCGGGGAAATTTGGACTGCCACTGGAAAATGAGGGTATATTGGATAGGGACAGAAATTTTGCCTTGCAACAGGCCACCTACGGACCCCTCAAAGAGTTGTTGCAAGGGTTCTTAACGTGCAAAGAGCGTGGCACTCTCTTTACACGAGGCATCGGATTTAACGTCCCTTCTGACGGACGTGACTGCAAACTTGATACATCCCGCACAGCCAAACGGACGCCCCACTTCAGCAAGCGTTTTACTGCCGGTCGGGAGAAGACCAAGTGACCATATTTCTATACCCCAGTCACCCTTGGGGTTGAGAGAATGAAGAAGACTAGACTGATAAAAGAGCTCACCAGAATTGGTGGAAAGTTACAAACACATGATAAAGAACCTGTGGAGTGTCTTTTTATTATTAAAAACAAAGCTACAAACAGGTTTTAAATATGTGGGCTTTGGAGATGTGTGTGACAATTTTGAGAATGGCTTGCAATTAACCAAACATATTTCAAAATGCCGAAAATATACTTTTCCGGAACAGGGTTACTTTCCAAACACAAATGTGAAGTAGACAAAGAAATTGAACAGCTGACACCAAATAAGTATTCATTTGGGTGTATTGCCACACAAAATCTACCAACAACATCTAGCAGTAGCAAAATGACTCTCTGTGACTTGCAGAAGAAAAGAATCAATGCAATGGAAATAAATTATTCGGAAACAGTAAACATTAAAAGGTGAGACCTTTCACAAGTATTGGATGTGTAAATTTGTACAAAGTACATAATAATATGTAGCAGCAATATTCTTTTTTGAACGGAGCTTGAATTTCATTAAGATTCTAGAATTATTTAACCAGTGTGTAAATCTTTGATATTATCTTTCTTTGTATGAAGTGTGATATGCTAATGTTATTTTGTAATATTTACAGAAAGAGGGAACTGTTAAGCAAAAACAAATATGTAACACACAAACAAACAACGACCACTGAATTACAGGCTTATTTTTATTTGATACTTGTTGTAAAACCTTCATGTTTTAACTTTCAACAAAAAAATCAATGATAAGTTGAACAAACGAGACATTTCAGCGTGTGCACTCCTGACATATAAACTGACATTTTTTTTTTAGCAAAACCTATTCACTATTCAACATCTTAAGCATCAAGTTGCACATAGACCTTGAATTTGATTAGGAGTGTATTAGATTAAAATGCCAGGCAGATGTTGAAGTGATACACTATGATTTTTTAGCATGTTTAACCATTTACTGCATTATCCTTTTTTCAGACTATCGAGTGATTCTGAGAGAGAATCAGATGGTGCCATAAACAAAAGGCTAAAAAAGGCAAATCGAGGTAGAGGAAGAAGAAAAGGCGCACCCAATGGAAAGGGAAGAGGAAAGACGTCTCAAAGCAGAACGTAAGTTGAGTCATCATTATACACAAGTTATAAAAATGACAATACTGATTGTGTAGGTTGTCTAATGACTATTGATCACACTTTTATGTTGTATTTTCCCCCAATTAAATTAATAAGCAATACATTTAAAGTGTAGATTACGTATCATTTTAATTGATTGCTTCCTGTACATCACAAACACCTTTTGCTTAGATTCCCTGGTTACCTTTAGAAATTGCAATTGGTATTTGCTGCTTTTCTGCTCAGCCAACATCATATAGCAGTATGAAATAAGTCTGGGTGGCTCTGCATCATGTTAACATATACAAAGGAAATGACTGTTTGCACATTAAGAATCCAGCTCAATATGTCATTCTATTCCAATGAAGGATATATATAAGTTTATCAATATGTTTGTATTCTTAAATATGCCTATAAATCAATTTGACACTGGACATTAATAAGACATCAATATAATGTGATGTGTGCAATTGTCTTTTGATGTCTGCATATATTCAAAATACAACCATCACCCTGTCAATGTCTGAGAAGGAAAAAGGTATTTATTTAAAAAATAATTGTGTGTCAATAGTGCTATCACAAAGACTGATCAAGGCCTCTGGTAGCAACCAATGTATTCAATACTGATTGTTGAAAACTTCTCTTTCAGAACTGGAGCTAATGTACTTGAACAACATGTAGAAGAAGAGTTAAGTGATGAAATACCAATGATCATCCATGACAGCCAAAGGTATATAACTGTGATTTTACGAGTTATTTGTGTAAAAAAAGGGGGGCACATGTTGTGCAATATCTCAGAAACATTGTTGTATACAACTTTACACACTTGTAAAATATATTAATCTGATGATCTGTATATTATTTCGTGATGATTCTCTATTTTTGAATATACTGCTCTAGAGTTATTGTTTTTTTTTTGGGGAAAAGGGGATGTTTCACATGTCGCGCTATATCTAAGAAACTATTTATGATTATTGCATAAAAGATTGAAACTGACAATGACTCAGTGTGTACAGCAAACATATTTATTGTTTTTAACATATTTTAACATTGGTCATACTTATATTTTTATTTATTAAAAGGAACAATGTACCCAAGGCAGGAACCAGCAAATACCATGAGGACAGTTTAAATGTACATTCTTCATTTTCAAGTTGTCCTCATGGTCAATATCACCAAAAACATGTCTGATTCCTTGAAAAAAACAACCATTATGGCAAGACATACAACATGTATCAAACCAAATAATATATGGTGATGATGCCAGTGAAGAGGAGCTTGAAGAAACAGAGCATGTCATACCCGAACAAGGAGAAGGTAGTCCTTCAAAATACCTGTAGCGAAGGTACGTGTATACCTTTTTTCAACACTTATTTACATTTTAGCACAATCTTTTTTTTTCCTTTAAGAAAATTGCATGGAAACTAATCAGGTAACTGCCGATTTATTAGTTAGGATGTGTCTGTGATGTCCATTTTATACCTAAATGGTTGAGAGAAGTTTCAAGCTGGCTTAAAGTACCTGAAGAAAGCACTTGGATCATCACTAACATATCTACAGTTGTACTCAAAAATGAAATAAAAACATGAAATTTTTTTATGAAATGACAATTTAAAACAAGAACAAAGTCTCTGTTTCATTTAAAAATACTATGCTTGCAACATTATATGTGAATGTTGAATTGTATCAAATAAAATTAATACTTTCAGACGTTTGTGAAGTGCTTACCTGTCTGTCCTCAATATGGGAAGGAACACATGTTGGTGCGGATGTTGATGAAGATGTAGCTGTAGCTGTAGATGTAAATATAAAAGATGATGATGTAACCAAAGCTGAAGTTATCATAGGAGTTGTGTATAAAGGTGATGTAGTCAAAGCTGATGTATCCATAGATGTTGATGTCCTTGTAGCCATAGATGAGAAAGTATCTTTCAATACAATTGATGAGGAGTTTTGTGATGAACTGAACATCTACAAAATATAAATAAAATAAAATATTTAACTTAACTCATTCTTAATTGTTTATGGAAATAACAGAAAAAAAATAATATATAGATTCAGCGAAATCTGAAGATAGAGATGTGTCAGCATTTAATGAAAATACATTCAGAGAGTTACATTCTTGTATTCAATTTTTAAAACTGGACAATATTGTTATTTCATTGTCTATTGACCTTTCCCAAGGAAAAAACCCTCTCCAGCATTTTTACCAGTTTAATTTCTTGTCATTGAGTGAAAGTTCAGCTTTTTTCAATTAGCTGTTTCAGAAACTAAAGGTCTATGGGTAAAATGAGTATTCTTGAAATGTTGGTGTAGAAACAAACGTGAGAAAGTTGAGTCATAAAACTTGAAAGAAACTGAACAGAGTTTTTTGCATTGGTTGAATAACGAAAGGAGTGTTTTTCTCGACCGCTTTACTGCATTTATAGAGACTTTCCACACAATGGATGAATATTTCAGACAGGCAATAGCGCTCCAGAGCGAGATGGCAGAAATGAAAAAAGGCATCAAGGCAAAGACATACATTAGGCCTGAGGTTGTATACCTCAGGCCCTTCCCTCCAAAAAAATAAAAAAATAATTACAATAATGAAAGTGAAAAGTGTTCACAGTTTTTTATGCTTTCTCATATGTGATTACAAATCCGGTAAGTAGTCTAATTCGGTAGGTCACATTCATGAAAGGGAAGGGGATTGTAGTTACGACGTAAGGAACATATCCGATATCATTTGTGAAACGGTTATTCCATAACGGTCAACCATCTCGTGATGGCGTCCGTAAAATTTACGAAGGGATGATTTCAACTTCACCATTTGGAACTCTTGGTTTAACAGCTTCCTTGTGAGCAGTAACCCTCTATCAAGAAAATCATGATAGGAAATGCAAGCACGGGAATATCGTTTCAATTGGGAGATATATACCCCGTATGCAGGTGCTGCTGGAATGTTGCTACTTGGAAATGGAAAGTTCACAATTGGAAAGCTGAAATCATCTCTTTTGTCGTAAAGCTTGGTTTTCAACCGACCCTCATTTTCAATTTCTAGATGTAAGTCAAGATATGAAGCCGACTTAACTGTATCTGTAGTATCCTTTATCTCCAATTCGATGGGATAGATGCGTTCCACATAGTCACCAAATTTTGAATTGTTTAATGAAAGAACGTCATCTATATAGCAAAAAGTAGAGTTAAAGGATATTGCTAACTTCTTATCTTTCTTTCTAAGAAGTTCCTGCATGAAGTCAGCCTCATAATAATAAAGAAACAAGTCGGCAAGTAGAGGGGCACAGTTTGTTCCCATTGGGATCAAATCTGTAAAGATTAAACAAAGAATATTTGGAATGTGCCATGCACATTCTTGAAGAATGTGTGACACAGGAACATTTAAAACATAAGACTATATGCATATATGTTGGATCAGTATAAATTCATTAAAAATATCATGTATTTAAAAGTCTTAACAACATATTACAATGATTGATATGCCAATTTATGAAAGTATAAAAGTAACAAGTTAAAAAACAGACCTTTCTAATGTTTATAAAAAGTATAGACCAGTATATTTATTACAAAATTCAAAAGGTTATCACTATTATCAATATTGCCTTTAACATTTTGGCAAATATATGTATGTAGTTACAAAGATTCTTAGGTGAAGAATGATGACATGATTAAACAATATAAATGTGTCAAAGCAAATTGAATTTCAATTAATTGATTATTTTACATGTTTTTATATTTTGATGGTACATGTAGGAAAGATCTGACGAAAAAAAAATCAACTTTTTTATTTGCAGTTATTTCCCTTTATCTTTTTTCTACAGGGAAACGGATTAATATAAGGGAAACCTTGTTTCCGAATCCATTTGTAATATTGTATCACTGTAGTGTAGTGAGTTTATAGTCTTAAGATTTTGCTCAAAGTTTCATCCACAATAGGTTGAATATGAATCTGATATTTCTGTATTTAAATTATTAGCATCACTGCATAATTTCATTCCTTTTTCAGATATAAAGATTTTATACCAGCCTGAATTGGAAAGAGGATCTGCTTGGCCACCAAAGCAGATGGAAACTGCATTTTCAATGCTTTTTCTATTGCTTTGTAAGGAGATGAGGGTAATGCCCATGCTTTTCGGCTTCCACTATTGTGACAATGGCTGACAAAGTAATGGAATATTCAAAATATGTAAGTTTAATATGCATATGTGTTCTTTAAGTTTTCCGATCTTCAATCTGAATGAAGATTGTCAATAACTGGTGTTTATGCAATACATACTCTCATTTACAAGAATGAATAACTTTATTTCTGTCATATTATTCAATTGCAAACAGTTATGCAGATTTTTTTCTAAACACCTTCACATATTAAGCTGATTTTTGTTTCATCAATTTGATATCTAATCTCTTTATTGTATGTCAATGTATTATGGCAGACAACTGCTACTCGGTCATGTTATTTCCTCGTTTAATTTAAACCTGTAACCTATCTGAATAAATGTTGATACTAAAAAAAATCCTCCAGCTTATTGATACGCAATTGTATTTTTTACAGATCACAGAAGAATTTGGTGAGGAATGCTGCAACTTCATCGGCAGCGTTTCAGGTTCAGAATATTCAATACCAGAGAATGTAAGCCAAGGGGAAATACTGGAGTTCGTATGTCAACAGGAACTCCTCTTTAGATGCATTGAAGAGGGAGATAACTCTGCGAAATAAGGTGCAAGCATCGAATCAATGAATTTATCATCTTTTTTTGGCACATTTTCAAAAGATTTAGGCGGATTTAGGGATATTCTTTCGGACACAAAACCACTTTAAATTTTAACACCGACAAACTGTATTGAAATTGCTTTGGCAACTATAAGAACTAATTTCAGCCCTTGGAGATGGGTCCACTCCACGTTCAGTTTTAGGATTAAATATATATTTCGGAAATTTGGCTTTTTGTTTTTATTGTCAATATAATTCTTTATAGAACATGGTCGATTTCTAAAATTATTAAAAAAGTTATCAAATTTATTGGCAAATGTAGAAAAAAAAATTATTAAACCAATGACAGGTCTGTTTTTACTGTCAATATAATTATCTATAGAATATGGTCGATTTCTAAAATTATCAAAAAAGGTATCAAATTTATAGGCAAATATAGAAAAAAATATTATTAAACCAATGACAGGTCTGTTTTGACTGTCAATATAATTATGTATAAAATACGGTCAATTTCTAAAACTATCTAAAGAGGTTATCAAATTTAGAGGCAAATGTAGAAAAAACTGTTTTTAATCCAATGACAGTTCTGTTTTTACTGTCAATATAATTCTCTATAGAATATGGTCGATTTCTAAAATTATAAAAACAATTATTAAATTTATAGGCAAATATAGAAAAAATATTATTACACCAATGACATGTCTTTTTTTACTGTCAATATAATTATCTATAGAATATGGTCGATTTCTAAAATTATTAGAAAAAATATCAAATTTTAGGCAAATGTAGAAAAAATATTTTTAGACCAAGGACAGGTCTGTTTTCACTGTCAATGTATTTACCTATAGAATATGGTCGATATCTAAAACTATCAAAAAAGGTATCAAATTCAGAGGCAAATGTAGAAAAAATATTATTAAACCAAAGACAGGTCTGTTTTTACTGTCAATATAATTACCTATAGAATATGGTCGATTTCTAAAATTATCAAAAAAGGTATAAACTTTTAGGCAAATGTAGAAAAAATATTATTTAACCAATGACAGGTCTGTTTTTACTGTCAAAATAATTATCTATTGAATATGGTCGATTTCTAAAATTAATAAAAAATTTATTAAATTTATAGGCAAATGTAGAAAAAAATATTATCAAACCAATGACAGGTCTGTTTTTACTGTCAATAGAATTCTTTATAGAACATGGTCGATTTCTAAAACTATCAAAAAAGTTATCAAATTTATAGGGAAATGTAGAAAAAATATTATCAAACCAATGACAGGTCTGTTTTTACTGTCAATATAATTCTCTATGAAATATGGTCGATTTCTAAAATAATCAAAAAAGATATCAAATTAATAGGCAAATGTAGAAAAAATATTATTAAACCAGTGACAGGTCTGTTTTTACTGTCAATATAATTACCTATAGAATATGGTCGATTTCTAAAATTATCAAAAAAGGTATCAAATTTAAAGGCAAATGTAGAAAAAATATTATTAAACCAATGACAGGTCTGTTTTTACTGTCAATGTAATTACCAATAGAATATGGTCGATTTCTAAAATTATCAAAAAAGGTATCAAATTTACAGGCAAATGTAGAAAAAATATTATTAAACCAATGGCAGGTCTGTTTTTACTGTCAATATAATTACCTATAGAATATGGTCGATTTCTAAAATTATCAAAAAAGGTGTAAATTTTAGGAAAATGTAGAAAAAATATTATTTAACCAAATGACAGGTCTGTTTTTACTGTCAAAATAATTATCCATTAAATATGGTCGATTTCTAAAATTAATAAAAAATTTATCAAATTTATAGGCAAATGTAGAAAAAATATTATCAAACCAATGACGTTTGTTTTTATTGTCAATATAATTCTTTATAGAACATGGTCGATTTCTAAAATTATTAAAAAAGTTATCAAATTTATGGGCAAATGTAGAAAAAAAAATTATTAAACCAATGACAGGTCTGTTTTTACTGTCAATATAATTATCTATAGAATATGGTCGATTTCTAAAATTATCAAAAAAGGTATCAAATTTATAGGCAAATATAGAAAAAAATATTATTAAACCAATGACAGGTCTGTTTTGACTGTCAATATAATTATGTATAAAATACGGTCAATTTCTAAAACTATCTAAAGAGGTTATCAAATTTAGAGGCAAATGTAGAAAAAACTGTTTTTAATCCAATGACAGTTCTGTTTTTACTGTCAATATAATTCTCTATAGAATATGGTCGATTTCTAAAATTATAAAAACAATTATTAAATTTATAGGCAAATATAGAAAAAATATTATTACACCAATGACATGTCTTTTTTTACTGTCAATATAATTACCTATAGAATATGGTCGATTTCTAAAATTATTAGAAAAAATATCAAATTTTAGGCAAATGTAGAAAAAATATTATTAAACCAAGGACAGGTCTGTTTTTACTGTCAATGTATTTACCTATAGAATATGGTCGATATCTAAAATTATCAAAAAAGGTATCAAATTTAGAGGCAAATGTAGAAAAAATATTATTAAACCAAAGACAGGTCTGTTTTTACTGTCAATATAATTACCTATAGAATATGGTCGATTTCTAAAATTATCAAAAAAGGTATAAACTTTTAGGCAAATGTAGAAAAAATATTATTTAACCAATGACAGGTCTGTTTTTACTGTCAAAATAATTATCTATTGAATATGGTCGATTTCTAAAATTAATAAAAAATTTATTAAATTTATAGGCAAATGTAGAAAAAAATATTATCAAACCAATGACAGGTCTGTTTTTACTGTCAATAGAATTCTTTATAGAACATGGTCGATTTCTAAAACTATCAAAAAAGTTATCAAATTTATAGGGAAATGTAGAAAAAATATTATCAAACCAATGACAGGTCTGTTTTTACTGTCAATATAATTCTCTATGAAATATGGTCGATTTCTAAAATAATCAAAAAAGATATCAAATTAATAGGCAAATGTAGAAAAAATATTATTAAACCAGTGACAGGTCTGTTTTTACTGTCAATATAATTACCTATAGAATATGGTCGATTTCTAAAAATTATCAAAAAAGGTATCAAATTTAAAGGCAAATGTAGAAAAAATATTATTAAACCAATGACAGGTCTGTTTTTACTGTCAATGTAATTACCAATAGAATATGGTCGATTTCTAAAATTATCAAAAAAGGTATCAAATTTACAGGCAAATGTAGAAAAATATTATTAAACCAATGGCAGGTCTGTTTTTACTGTCAATATAATTACCTATAGAATATGGTCGATTTCTAAAATTATCAAAAAAGGTGTAAATTTTAGGAAAATGTAGAAAAAATATTATTTAACCAAATGACAGGTCTGTTTTTACTGTCAAAATAATTATCCATTAAATATGGTCGATTTCTAAAATTAATAAAAAATTTATCAAATTTATAGGCAAATGTAGAAAAAATATTATCAAACCAATGACGTTTGTTTTTATTGTCAATATAATTCTTTATAGAACATGGTCGATTTCTAAAATTATTAAAAAAGTTATCAAATTTATGGGCAAATGTAGAAAAAAAAATTATTAAACCAATGACAGGTCTGTTTTTACTGTCAATATAATTATCTATAGAATATGGTCGATTTCTAAAATTATCAAAAAAGGTATCAAATTTAAAGGCAAATGTAGAAAAACTGTTATTAAACCAATGACAATTCTGTTTTTACTGTCAATATAATTCTGTATAGAATATGGTCGATTTCTAAAATTATAAAAAAAAGTTATCAAATTTATAGGCAAATGTAGAAAAAATATTATTAAACCAATGACATGTCTTTTTTACTGTCATATATAATTCTCTATAGAATAAGGTCGATTTATCAAATTATAAAAAAAAGTTATTAAATTTATAGGCAAATGTAGGAAAAATATTATTAAACCAATGACAGGTCTGTTTTTTACTGTCAATATAATTCTTTATAGAATCTGGTCGATTTCTAAAAGTATCAAAAAAGTTATCAAATTTAAAGGCAAATAAAGAAAAAATATTATTAAACAAATGACATGTCTTTTTTTACTGTCAATATAATTACCTATAGATATGGTCGATTTCTAAAATTATTAGAAAAAATATCAAATTTTAGGCAAATGTAGAAAAAATATTATTAAACCAAGGACAGGTCTGTTTTTACTGTCAATGTATTTACCTATAGAATATGGTCGATATCTAAAATTATCAAAAAAGGTATCAAATTTAGAGGCAAATGTAGAAAAAATAATATTAAACCAAAGACAGGTGTGTTTTTACTGTCAATATAATTACCTATGGAATATGGTCGATTTATAAAAATTATCAAAAAAGGTATAAACTTTTAGGAAAAATGTAGAAAAAATATTATTTAACCAATGACAGGTCTGTTTTTACTGTCAAAATAATTATCTATTGAATATGGTCGATTTCTAAAATTAATAAAAAATTTATCAAATTTATAGGCAAATGTAGAAAAAATATTATTAAACCAATGACAAGTCTCTTTTTACCGTCAATATAATTCTCTATAGAATATGGTCGATTTCTAAAATTATCAAAAAAGTTATAAAATTTTATAGGCAAATGTAGAAAAAATATTATTAAACCAATGAAAGGTCTGTTTTTACTGTCAATATAATTCTCTATTAGAATATGGTCGATTTCTAAAATTATTAAAAAAGATATCAAATTTTAGGGAAATGTAGAAAAAATAATATTAAACCAATGACAGGTCTGTTTTTACTGTCAATAATATTCTCTTTAAAATATGGTCGACTTCTAAAATTATCAAATTTAAAAGAAAAAATTATTAAACCAATGACAGGTCTGTTTTTACTGTCAATATAATTCTCTATGGAATATGGTCGATTTCTAAAATAATCAAAAAAGATATCAAATTAATAGGCAAATGTAGAAAAAATATTATAAAACCGGTGACAGGTCTGTTTTTACTGTCAAAACAATTACCTATAGAATATGGTCGATTTCTAAAATTATCAAAAAAGGTATCAAATTCAAAGGCAAATGTAGAAAAAATATTATTAAACCAATGACAGGTCTGTTTTTACTGTCAATATAATTACCAATAGAATATGGTCGATTTCTAAAATTATCAAAAAAGGTATCATACTTATATACAAATGTAGAAAAAATATTATTAAACCAATGACAGGTCTGTTTTTACTGTCAATATAATTACCAATAGAATATGGTCGATTTCTAAAATTATCAAAAAAGGTATCAAATTTACAGGCAAATATAGAAAAAATATTATTAAACCAATGACACGTCTATTTTTACTGTCAATATAATTTTGTATAAAATACGGTCAATTTCTAAAACTGTCTAAAGAGGTTATCAAATTTAGAGGCAAATGTAGAAAAAAATGTTATTAAACCAATGACAGTTCTGTTTTTACTGTCAATATAATTCTCTTTAGAATGGTCGATTTCTAAAATTATAAAAAAAATTATCAAATTTATAGGCAAATATAGAAAAAATATTATTAAACCAATGACAAGTCTTTTTTTAATGTCAATATAATTACTTATAGAATATGGTCGATTTCTAAATATATTAGAAAAAATATCAAATGTTAGGCAAATGTAGAAAAAAATGATATTAAACCAATGACAGGTCTGTTTTTACTGTCAATAATATTCTCTATAGAATATGGTCGATTTCTAAAAATATCAAATTATAGGCAAATGTAGAAAAAATATTATTAAACCAATGACAGGTCTGTCTTTACTGTCAATATAATTCTCTATAGAATATGGTGTATTTCTAAAATTATAAAAAAAAATGTATCAAATTTATAGGCAAATGTAGAAAAAATATTATTAAACCAATGAGAGGTCTGTTTTTACTGTCAATATAATTCTCTATAGAATATGGTCGATTTCTAAAATAATAAAAAAAGTTATCAAATTAATAGGCAAATGTAGAAAAAATATTATTAAACCAGTGACAGGTCTGTTTTTACTGTCAATATAATTCTCTATAGAATATGGTCGATTTCTAAAATTATCAAAAAAGGTATCAAATTTATAGGCAAATGTAGAAAAAATATTTTTAAACCAATGACAGGTTTGTTTTAACTGTCAATAAAATTACCTATAGAATAGGGTCGATTTTTAAAATTATCAAAAAAAATATCAAATTTATAGGCAAATGTAGAAAAATATATTATTAAACCAATGACAGGTCTGTTTTTACTGTCAATATAATTCTCTGTAGAGAATGGTCGATTCCTAAAACTATCAAAAAAGGTATAAAATTGATAGGCAAATATAGAAAAAATATTATTCAACCAATGACAAGTCTGTTTTTACTGTCAATATAATTATGTATAAAATACGGTCAATTTCTAAAACTATCTAGAAAGGTTATCAAATGTCTTTTTTTAC
Source organism: Mytilus edulis (assembly GCA_019925275.1). Taxonomy (NCBI): domain Eukaryota; kingdom Metazoa; phylum Mollusca; class Bivalvia; order Mytilida; family Mytilidae; genus Mytilus; species Mytilus edulis. The sequence continues at coordinate 50,203,744 of CM034354.1, forward strand.
TGTCAATATAGTGACCTATAGAATATGGTCGATTTCTAAAATTATTAGAAAAAATAACAAATTTTAGGCAAATGTAGAAAAAATATTATTAAACCAATGACAGGTCTGTTTTTACTGTCAATATAATTCTCTATAGAATATGGTGTATTTCTAAAATTATAAAAAAAAAATGTATCAAATTTATAGGCAAATTCAAAAAAAATATTATGAAACCAATGACAGGTCTGTTTTTACGGTCAATATAATTCTCTATAGAATATGGTCGATTTCTAAAATAATCAAAAAAGATATCAAATTAATAGGCAAATGTAGAAAAAATATTATAAAACCAGTGACAGGTCTGTTTTTACTCTCAATACAATTACCTATAGAATATGGTCGATTTCTAAAATTATCAAAAAAGTATCAAATTTAAAGGCAAATGTAGAAAAAATATTATTAAACCAATGACAGGTCTGTTTTTACTGTCAATGTAATTACCAATAGAATATGGCCGATTTCTAAAATTATCAAAAAAGGTATCAATTTATAGGCAAATGTAGAAAAAATATTATTAAACCAATGACAGGTCTGTTTTTACTGTCAATATAATTCTCTGTAGAGAATGGTCGATTTCTAAAACTATCAAAAAAGGTATAAAATTTATAGGCAAATATAGAAAAAATATTATTAAACCAATGACAAGTCTGTTTTTACTGTCAATATAATTATGTATAAAATACGGTCAATTTCTAAAACTATCTAAAGAGGTTATCAAATTTAGAGGCAAATGTAGAAAAAAATGTTATTAAACCAATGACAGTTCTGTTTTTACTGTCAATATAATTCTCTTTAGAATGGTCGATTTCTAAAATTATAAAAAAAAATATCAAATTTATAGGCAAATATAGAAAAAATATTATTAAACCAATGACATGTCTTTTTTTAATGTCAATATAATTACCTATAGAATATGGTCGATTTCTAAATATATTAGAAAAAATATCAAATTTTAGGCAAATGTAGAAAAAAATAATATTAAACCAATGACAGGTCTGTTTTTACTGTCAATAATATTCTCTATAGAATATGGTCGATTTCTAAAATTATCAAAATTATAGGCAAATGTAGAAAAAATATTATTAAACCAATGACAGGTCTGTTTTTACTGTCAATATAATTCTCTATAGAATATGGTGTATTTCTAAAATTATAAAAAAAAATGCATCAAATTTATAGGCAAATGTAGAAAAAATATTATCAAACCAATGACAGGTCTGTTTTTACTGTCAATATAATTCTCTATAGAATATGGTCGATTTCTAAAATTATCAAAATTATATGCAAATGTAGAAAAAATATTATTAAACCAAGGACAGGTCTGTTTTTACTGTCAATATAATTCTCTATAGAATATGGTGTATTTCTAAAATTATAAAAAAAATGCATCAAATTTATAGGCAAATGTAGAAAAAATATTATCAAACCAATGACGTTTGTTTTTTATTGTCAATATAATTCTTTATAGAACATGGTCGATTTTCTAAAATTATTAAAAAAGTTATCAAATTTATGGGCAAATGTAGAAAAAATATTATCAAACCAATGACAGGTCTGTTTTTACTGTCAATTTAATTATCTATAGAATATGGTCGATTTCTAAAATTATCAAAAACGGTATCAAATTTATATTCAAATGTAGAAAAAATATTATTAAACAAATGACAGGTCTGTTTTTACCGTCAATATAATTCTCTATAGAATATGGTCGATTTCTAAAATTATCAAAAAAGTTATCAAATTTATAGGCAAATGTAGAAAAAATATCATTAAACCAATGACAGGTCTGTTTTTACTGTCAATATAATTCTCTATAGAATATGGTGTATTTCTAAAATTATTAAAAAAGATATCAAATTTTTAAAAAATATTATTAAACCAATGACAGGTCTGTTTTTACTGTCAATATAATTCTCTGAAGAATATTGTCGATTTCCAAAATAATCAAAAAAGATATCAAATTAATAGGCAAATGTAGAAAAAATATTATAAAACCAGTGACAGGTCTGTTTTTACTGTCAATATAATTACCTATAGAATACTGTCGATTTCTAAAATTATCAAAAAAGGTATCAAATTTAAAGGCATATGTAGAAAAAATATTATACAAACCAATGACAGGTCTGTTTTTACTGTCAATGTAATTACCAATAGAATATGGTCGATTTCTAAAATTATCAAAAAAGGTATCAAATTTATAGGCAAAATGTAGAAAAAATATTATTAAACCAATGACAGGTCTGTTTTTACTGTCAATATAATTACCTATAGAATATGGTCGATTTCTAAAATTATCAAAAAAGGTATAAAATTTTAGGCAAATGATAGAAAAAATATTATCAAACAAATGACAGGTCTGGTTTTACTGTCAATAGAATTCTTTATAGAACATGGTCGATTTCTAAAATTATTAAAAAAGTTATCAATTTATGAGGCAAATGTAGAAAAAAATTATTAAACCAATGACAGTTCTGTTTTTACTGTCAATATAATTCTCTTTAGAATGGTCGTATTTCTAAAATTATTAAAAAAAATATCAAATTTATAGGCAAATATAGAAAAAATATTATTAAACCAATGACATGTCTTTTTTAATGTCAATATAATTACTATAGAATATGGTCGATTTCTAAATATATTAGAAAAAATATCAAATTTTAGGCAAATGTAGAAAAAAATAATATTAAACCAATGACAGGTCTGTTTTTACTGTCAATAATATTCTCTATAGAATATGGTCGATTTCTAAAATTATCAAAATTATAGGCAAATGTAGAAAAAATATTATTAAACCAATGACAGGTCTGTTTTTACTGTCAATATAATTCTCTATAGAATATGGTGTATTTCTAAAATTATAAAAAAAAATGCATCAAATTTATAGGCAAATGTAGAAAAAATATTATCAAACCAATGACAGGTCTGTTTTTACTGTCAATATAATTCTCTATAGAATATGGTCGATTTCTAAAATTATCAAAATTATAGGCAAATGTAGAAAAAATATTATTAAACCAAGGACAGGTCTGTTTTTACTGTCAATATAATTCTCTATAGAATATGGTGTATTTCTAAAATTATAAAAAAAATGCATCAAATTTATAGGCAAATGTAGAAAAAATATTATCAAACCAATGACGTTTGTTTTTATTGTCAATATAATTCTTTATAGAACATGGTCGATTTCTAAAATTATTAAAAAAGTTATCAAATTTATGGGCAAATGTAGAAAAAAAATTATAAAACCAATGACAGGTCTGTTTTTACTGTCAATATAATTATCTATAGAATATGGTCGATTTCTAAAATTATCAAAAAAGGTATCAAATTTAAAGGCAAATGTAGAAAAAATGTTATTAAACCAATGACAATTCTGTTTTTACTGTCAATATAATTCTGTATAGAATATGGTCGATTTCTAAAATTATAAAAAAAAAGTTATCAAATTTATAGGCAAATGTAGAAAAATATATTATTAAACCAATGACATGTCTTTTTTACTGTCATTATAATTCTCTATAGAATAAGGTCGATTTATCAAATTATAAACAAAGTTATTAAATTTATAGGCAAATGTTAGAAAAATATTATTAAACCAATGACAGGTCTGTTTTTACTGTCAATATAATTCTTTATATAATCTGGTCGATTTCTAAAATTATCAAAAAAGTTATCAAATTTAAAGGCAAATAAAGAAAAAATATTATTAAACAAATGACATTTCTTTTTTTACTGTCAATATAATTACCTATAGAATATGGTCGATTTCTAAAATTATTAGAAAAAATATCAAATTTTAGGCAAATGTAGAAAAAAATAATATTAAACCAATGACAGGTCTGTTTTTACTGTCAATAATATTCTCTATAGAATATGGTCGATTTCTAAAATTATCAAAATTATAGGCAAATGTAGAAAAAATATTATTAAACCAATGACAGGTCTGTTTTTACTGTCAATATAATTCTCTATAGAATATGGTGTATTTCTAAAATTATAAAAAAAAATGCATCAAATTTATAGGCAAATGTAGAAAAAATATTATCAAACCAATGACAGGTCTGTTTTTACTGTCAATATAATTCTCTATAGAATATGGTCGATTTCTAAAATAATAAAAAAAGTTATCAAATTAATAGGCAAATGTAGAAAAAATATTATTAAACCAGTGACAGGTCTGTTTTTACTGTCAATATAATTCTCTATAGAATATGGTCGATTTCTAAAATTATCAAAAAAGGTATCAAATTTATAGGCAAATGTAGAAAAAATATTTTTAAACCAATGACAGGTTTGTTTTTACTGTCAATAAAATTATCTATAGAATAGGGTCGATTTCTAAAATTATCAAAAAAAATATCAAATTTATAGGCAAATGTAGAAAAAAATATTATTAACCAATGACAGGTCTGTTTTGACTGTCAATATAATTCTCTGTAGAGACTGGTCGATTCCTAAAACTATCAAAAAAGGTATAAAATTGATAGGCAAATATAGAAATAATATTATTAAACCAATGACAAGTATGTTTTTACTGTCAATATAATTATGTATAAAATACGGTCAATTTCTAAAACTATCTGAAGAGGTTATCAAATTTAGAGGCAAATGTAGAAAAAATGTTATTAAACCAATGACAGTTCTGTTTTTACTGTCAATATAATTCTCTATAGAATTGGTCGATTTCTAAAATTATAAAAAAATATATCAAATTTATAGGCAAATATAGAAAAAATATTATTAAACCAATGACATGTCTTTTTCACTGTCAATATAGTGACCTATAGAATATGGTCGATTTTAAAATTATTAGAAAAAATATCAAATTTTAGGCAAATGTAGAAAAAAATATTATTAAACCAAGGACAGGTCTGTTTTTACTGTCAATGTAATTACCTATAGAATATGGTCGATATCTAAAATTATCAAAAAAGGTATCAAATTTATATGCAAATGTAGAAAAAATATTATCAAACCAATGACAGGTCTGTTTTTACTGTCAATAGAATTCTTTATAGAACATGGTCGATTTCTAAAATTATTAAAAAAGTTATCAAATTTATGGGCAAATGTAGAAAAAATATTATCAAACCAATGACAGGTCTGTTTTTACTGTCAATTTAATTATCTATAGAATATGGTCGATTTCTAAAATTATCAAAAACGGTATCAAATTTATATTCAAATGTAGAAAAAATATTATTAAACAAATGACAGGTCTGTTTTTACCGTCAATATAATTCTCTATAGAATATGGTCGATTTCTAAAATTATCAAAAAAGTTATCAAATTTATAGGCAAATGTAGAAAAATATCATTAAACCAATGACAGGTCTGTTTTTACTGTCAATATAATTCTCTATAGAATATGGTGTATTTCTAAAATTATTAAAAAGATATCAAATTTTTAAAAAATATTATTAAACCAATGACAGGTCTGTTTTTACTGTCAATATAATTCTCTGAAGAATATTGTCGATTTCCAAAATAATCAAAAAAGATATCAAATTAATAGGCAAATGTAGAAAAAATATTATAAACCAGTGACAGGTCTGTTTTTACTGTCAATATAATTACCTATAGAATACTGTCGATTTCTAAAATTATCAAAAAAGGTATCAAATTTAAAGGCATATGTAGAAAAAATATTATCAAACCAATGACAGGTCTGTTTTTACTGTCAATGTAATTACCAATAGAATATGGTCGATTTCTAAAATTATCAAAAAAGGTATCAAATTTATAGGCAAATGTAGAAAAAATATTATTAAACCAATGACAGGTCTGTTTTTACTGTCAATATAATTACCTATAGAATATGGTCGATTTCTAAAATTATCAAAAAAGGTATAAAATTTTAGGCAAATGTAGAAAAAATTATCAAACAAATGACAGGTCTGGTTTTACTGTCAATAGAATTCTTTATAGAACATGGTCGATTTCTAAAATTATTAAAAAAGTTATCAAATTTATGGGCAAATGTAGAAAAAATATTATTAAACCAATGACAGGTCTGTTTTTACTGTCAATATAATTACCTATAGAATATGGTCTATTTCTAAAATTATTAAAAAAGGTATCAAATTTATAGGCAAATGTAGAAAAAATATTATTAAACCAATGACAGGTCTGTTTTTACTGTCAATATAATTATCTATAGAATATGGTCGATTTCTAAAATTATCAAAAAAAATATCAAATTTATATGCAAATGTAGAAAAAAATATTATTAAACCAATGACAGGTCTGTTCTTACTGTCAATATAATTATCTAGGTCTGTTTTTACTGTCAATATAATTATCTATAGAATATGGTCGATTTCTAAAATTATAAAAAAAATATCATAAGTTTACTTTCAAAACAATTGTCAATACATATTAGAAAATGTTCTCGATGAAATGACCGATTTAAGGTAACCTCATATACAATTGTCAAAAAAAAAGTCAAATTTACAGTAAAATGTGAAAATATATCAATAAAGGTAAAATCTGAATGAATATCAAAAAAGTTGTCAAAATTACTGAAAAAATGTTACTAAGAAAATGTTGCAATTTTTAAATAAAGCTGTGGTTGTCTTAAGTTTACTTTTAAAACAATTGTCAATACATATTAAAACAATTTCTCGATGAAATGACCGATTTAAGGTAACATCATATACAATTATAAAAAAAAGTCAAATTTTCAGTAAAATGTGAAAATTTAACAATAAAGGTAACATCTGAATGAATATAAAAAAAGTTATCAAAATTACTGAAAAATGTTACTGAGAAAATGTTGCAATTTTTAAATAAAGCTGTGGTTGTCTTAAGTTTACTTTTAAAACAATTGTCAATACATATTAAAAAAAATTCTCGATGAAATGACCGATTTAAGGTAACATCATATAGATTTATAAAAATATTCAAATTTACAGTAAAATGAAAATTTAACAACAAAGGTAACATCTGAATGAATATAAAAAAAAGTTGTCAAAATTACTGAAAAATGTCACTGAGAAAATGTTGCAATTTTTAAATAAAGCTGTGGCTGTCTTAAGTTTACTTTCAAAACAATTGTCAATACATATTAGAAAATTTTCTCGAAGAAATGACTGATTTCAGGTAACATCATATACAATTGTCAAAAAAAATGTCAAATTCATAGTAAAATGTGAAAATATATCAAGAAAGGTAAATTCTGAATGAATATCAAAAAAGTTGTCAAAATTACTGAAAAAATGTTAATGAGAAAATGATACAATTTTTAAATAAAGCTGTGGCTGTCTTTAGTTTACTTTTAAAAGAATTGTCAATACATATTAAAATATTTTCTCGATGAAATGACCGATTTAAGGTAACATCATATACAATTGTAAAAAAAAAAAGTCAAATTTACAGTAAAATGTGAAAATATATCAATAAAGGTAAAATCTGAATGAATATCAAAAAAATTGTCAAAATTACTGAAAAAATGTTACTGAGAAAGTGTTGCAATTTTTGAATAAAGCTGTGGTTGTCTTAAGTTTATTTTTAAAACAATTGTCAATACATATTAAAAAAAATTCTCGATGAAATGACCGATTTAAGGTTACATCATATACAATTATAAAAATATTCAAATTTACAGTAAAATGTGAAAATATATCAATAAAGGTAAATTCTGAATGAATATAAAAAAAGTTGTCAAAATTACTGAAAAATGTTACTGAGAAAATGTTGCAATTTTTAAATAAAGCTGTGGTTGTCTTAAGTTTACTTTTAAAACAATTGTCAATACATATTAAAACAATTTCTCGATGAAATGACCGATTTAAGGTAACATCATATACAATTATGAAAAAAAGTCAAATTTACAGTAAAATGTGAAAATTTAACAATAAAGGTAACATCTGAAGGAATATAAAAAAAAGTTGATAAAATAACTGAAAAAATGTTAGTGAGAAAATGTTGCAATTTTTAAATAAAGCTGTGGCTGTCTTTAGTTTACTTTTAAAACAATTGTCAATACATATCAAAAAAAATTCTCGATGAAATGAACAATTTAAGGTAACATCATATACAATGATCTGAATGAATATCCAAAAAGTAATGAATTTACTGAAAAAATATTAATGAGAAAATGTTGCAATTTTGAAATAAAGCTATTCTTGTTTCAATTTTACTTCTAATACATTTGTCAATATTTTGCAATACATAGAACATTATCTTGATCAAATGACTGATTTAAGGTAACATCATATACAATTAGGTGTCAAACTTACATTAAAGTGTTGAAAAATATCTCAATATGAATGAATATCCAAAAAATAGTAAAATTTACTGAAAAAATGTTACCAAGGAAATGTTGCAATTTTTATTTAAAGCTGTGGTTGTTTCAATTTTACTTCTTATACATTTGTCAATTCATAGTAGAAAAATAACTTGATCAAATGACCGATTTAAGGTAATATCAAATACAGTTATCAAAAAAGTTGTCAAATTTAAAGTAAAATGTTAAAATTATCTTGATCAAAAGACAGATTTAAGGTATTATCATATACAGTTATAAAACAGGTCAATTTTACAGTTAAATGTTGAAAAATATCAATATTGGTAAAAATGACTGAATATCCAAAAATAGTGAAATTTACTGGAAAATGTTACCGAGGAAATGTAGCAATTTTTAATTAAAGCTGTGGTGTTTCAATTTTACTTCTAATAAATTTTTAATACATAGTAGAAAATTGATTTGATCAAATGACCGATTTAAAGTAAAATTATATACAATTATCCAAAAAAGTGTCATATCTACAGTAAAATGTTGTAAAATTATCAATAAAAGTCAAATCTGAATGAATATCCAAAAAGAAGTAAAATTTACTGAAAAAATGTTAATGAGAAAATGTTGCAATTTTAATATAAAGCTATGCTTGTACAGTTATCAAAGAGGTCAAATTTACAGTAAAATGTTGAAAAATATCAATATTGGTAAAACTAAATGAATATTTCAAAATAGTAAATTTACTGAAAAAAAGTTACCGAGGAAATGTTGCAATTTTTAATTAAAGCTTTGGTGTTTAAATTTCACTTCTTATACATTTCTCAATATATAGTGAAAAAAAGCTTGATCAAATGACCGATTTAAGGTAATATTAAATACAGTTATCAAAAAAGTTGTCAAATTTAAAGAAAATTGTTGAAAAATATCAATATTGGTAAAAATAAATGAGTATCCAAAAATAGTGAAATTTTCTGAAAAAATGTTACCGAGGAAATGTTGCAATTTTCAATTAAAGCTGTGATGTTTCAATTTTACTTCTAATACATTTCTCAATACATAGTAGAAAATTGTCTCGATCAAATGACTGATTTAAGGTAAAATCATATACAATTATCCAAAAAAATGTCAAATTTACAGTAAAATGGTTGAAAAATTATAAATTAAAGTCAAATCTGAACAAATATCCAAAAAGTAGTAAAATTTACTGAAAAAATATTAATGCGAAAATGTTGCAATTTTGAAATAAAGCTATGCTTGTTTCAATTTTACTTCTAATACGTTTGTCAGTACATATTAGAAAAATGTCTTTATCAAATGACAGATTTAAGGTAACATCATATACAGTTATAAAACAGGTCAAATTTACAGTAAAATGTTGAAAAATATCAATATTGGTAAAAATGAATGAATAGTCAAAATAGTAAAATTTACTGAAAAATGTTACCGACAAAATGGTACAATTTTAAAATAAAGCTGTGGTTGTTTCAATTTTACTATTAATACATTTGTCAAAATTTTCTCGAAGAAATGACTGATTTCAGGTAACATCATATACAATTGTCAAAAAAAATGTCAAATTCATAGTAAAATGTGAAAATATATCAAGAAAGGTAAATTCTGAATGAATATCAAAAAAAGTTGTCAAAATTACTGAAAAAATGTTAATGAGAAAATGATACAATTTTTAAATAAAGCTGTGGCTGTCTTTAGTTTACTTTTAAAAGAATTGTCAATACATATTAAAATATTTTCTCGATGAAATGACCGATTTAAGGTAACATCATATACAATTGTAAAAAAAAAAGTCAAATTTACAGTAAAATGTGAAAATATATCAATAAAGGTAAAATCTGAATGAATATCAAAAAAATTGTCAAAATTACTGAAAAAATGTTACTGAGAAAGTGTTGCAATTTTTGAATAAAGCGGTGGTTGTCTTAAGTTTATTTTTAAAACAATTGTCAATACATATTAAAAAAATATTCGATGAAATGACCGATTTAAGGTTACATCATATACAATTATAAAAATATTCAAATTTACAGTAAAATGTGAAAATATATCAATAAAGGTAAAATCAATATTGGTAAAAATGAATGAATAGTCAAAATAGTAAAATTTACTGAAAAATGTTACCGACAAAATGGTACAATTTTAAAATAAAGCTGTGGTTGTTTCAATTTTACTATTAATACATTTGTCAATACATATTAGAAAAAAGTCTTGATCAAATGACCGATTTTAGGTAACATCATATACAGTTATCAAAAAGGTCAAATTTACAGTAAAATGTTGGAAAATATCAAGATTGTTAAAGATGAATGAATATCCAAAAAGTAGTAAAATTTAGTGAAAAAATGTTACTGAGAAAATGGTGCAATTTTAAAATAAAACTATGGTCGTTTCAATTTTACTTTGAATATATTTGCCAATACATATTATAAAATTGTCTTGATCAAATGACCGATTTAAGGTAACATCAAATACACTTATCAAAAAAGTGGCAAAAAAGTTGACAAATTTACAGTAAAATGTAGAAAAAATATCATTATTGGTAAAAATGAATGAATATAAAAAAATAGTAAAATTTACTGAAAAAATGTTACCGAGGAAATGTTGCAATTTTATTTAAAGCTGTGATGTTTCAATTTTACTTCTAATACAGTTCTCAATACATAGAAGAAAATTGTCTCGATCAAATGACCGATTTAAGGTAAAATCATATACATTTATCCCAAAAAATGTCAAATTTACAGTAAAATGGTTGCAAATTATAAATAAAAGTCAAATCTGAAAGAATATCCAAAAAGTAGTAAAAGTTACTGAAAAAATATTAATGAGAAAATGTTGCAATTTTGAAATAAAGGTATGCTTGTTTCAATTTTACTTCTAATACGTTTGTCAGTACATATTTGAAAAATGTCTTGATCAAATGACAGATTTAAGGTAACATCATATACAGTAATAAACAGGTCAAATTTACGGTAAAATGTTGAAATATATCAATATTGGTAAAAATGTAAGAATATTTAAAAATAGTAAAATTTACTGAAAAATATTACCGAGCAAATTCGGCAATTTTTAATGAAAGCTGTGGATTTTCAATTTTACTTTTAATACATTTCTCAATACATAGTAGAAAAATAGCTTGATCAAATGATCGATTTAAGGTAATATCAGACACAGTTATCAAAAAAGTTGTCAAATTTACAGTAAAATGTTGAAAAAATATCAATATTGGTAAAAATGAATGAATATTCAAAAATAGTGAAATTTACTGAAAAAATGTTACCGAGGAAATGTTGCAATTTTTAATTAAAGCTGTGGTTGTTTCAATTTTACTTCTAATACATTTGTCAATACATATTAGAAAAATGTTTTGATCAAATGACCGATTTAAGTTGAAATATATACAGTTATGAAAAATGTAAAATTTACAATAAAATGTCGAAAAATCATCAAAATACCAATATCAGATGTGCTGTTGTATAATTTATAATTATCCTCAGAATATGGTCAATTTAAGGTAAGATCTGAATAAATTATCCAAATAGTGGTAAAATTTATTGAAAATTTTAAAAATTTTATAGTAAAGGCTCGGTTGGTTCAATTTGACTTCCAATACAATTTTCAATACTTAGAAAGTTGTTTTGGTCAAATGACCGATTTAAGGTAACATCAATTACAATTATCACAAAAAATTGTAAAACTGACTAAATAAGTATATCTAATTCTCTAATGAAGGTTTGGTTGGTCCAAATTGACCTCAAATACAATTGTCAATACATATAAGAAAGTTGTCTTGGTCAAATTACCGATTTAAGGTAACATCAATTACAATTATCCAAAAAATTGTCACATTTACAGTAAAATGTCGTAAAATAATCAAAATACCAATATCAGGTTTGCTGTTATATTATATATAGTTATTCTAAGAATATGGTCAATTTTAAGTAACATCTGAATGAAATATCCAAAAAGTGGTAAAGTTTTCTAAAAAAGTATTACAATTTTATGATGAAGGTTTGATTTGGTTCAAATTGAATTCAAATTTATTTGTCAATACATATTACGAAGTATATCGGTCACATGACCAATTTAACGTAACATCAAATACAATTGTCAATACATCTTAGAAAATTGTCTTGTTCAAATGACTGATTTTAGGTATCATCAATTACAATTATCAAAAAAATTGTCAAACTTACAGCAAAATGTCAAAAATCATCAAAATACCAATATCAGATTTGCTGTTGTATTATTTATAATTATCCTCAGAATATGGTCAATTTAAGGTCACATCTGAAAAAATTATCCAAAAAGTAGTAAAATTTTCTAAAAAAGTATTACAATTTTATAATGAAGGTTTGATTGGTTTAAATTGAATTCAAATACAATTATCAATACGTATTAGAAAATTGTCTTGGTCAAATGACCGATTTAAGGTAACATCAATTACAATGATAAAAAAATTGTAAAATTTACAATAAAATGCCGAAAAATCATCAAAATACCAATATCAGATTTGCTGTTGTATTATTTACAATTATCTTCAGAATATGGTCAATATAAGGTAAGATCTGAAAAAATTATCCAAATAGTGGTAAAATTTATTGAAATTTTTTACAATTTTATAGTAAAGGCTTGGTTGGTTCAAGTTGACTTCCAATACAATTATCAATACTTATTAGAAAGTTGTCTTGGTCAAATGACCGATTTTAGGTAACATCAATTACAATTATCCAAAAAATTGTCAATATTACAGTAAAATGTCGAAAAATCATCAAAATACCAATATCAGGTTTGCTGTTATATCATATATTTAAGGTAGCATCAAATACAATTGCCAATGCATATAAGAAAATTGTCTTAGTCAAATGACCAATTTAAGGTAACACCAATTACAATTATCAAAGAAATTGTCAAATTAACAGTAAAATGACGAAAAATCATCAAAATACCAATATCAGGTTTGCTGTGATAATAATTATAGTTATTCTAAGAACATGGTCAATGTAAAGTAACATCTGAATAACATATCCAAAAAGTGGTAAAGTTTTCTAAAAATTATTACAAATTTATAATGAAGGTTTGATTGGTTCCTATTGAATTCAAATACATTTGTCAATACATATTAAACAGTATATCGGTCACATGACCAATTTAAGGTAACATCAAATACAATTGTCAATACGTTTTAGAAAATTGTCTCGGTCAAATGACCGATTTAAGGTAACATCAATTACAATTATCAAAAAATTTGGCAAATTTACAGTAAAATGTCGAAAAATCATCAAAATACCAATATCAGATTTGCTGTTGTATTATTTATAATTATCCTCAGAATATGGTCAATTTAAGGTAAAATCTGAATAAATTATCCAAAAAGTAGTAAAATTTTCTGTAAAAGGATTACAACTTGATAATGAAGGTTTGGTTTGTTCAAATTGAATCCAAATACAATTATCAATACGTATTAGCAAATTGTCTTGGTCAAATGACCGATTTAAGGTAACATCAATTACAATTATCACAAAAATGGTAAAACTGATTAAATAAGTATTTCTAATTCTCTAATGAAGGTTTGGTTGGTCGAAATTGACCTCAAATACAATTGTCAATACATATAAGAAAGTTGTCTTGGTCAAATTACCGATTTAAGGTAACATCAATTACAATTATCCAAAAAAATTGTCAAATTAACAGTAAAATGACGAAAAATCATCAAAATACCAATATCAGGTTTCCTGTGATAATAATTATAGTTATTCTAAGAATATGGTCAATTTAAAGTAACATCTGAATGAAACATCCAAAAAGTGGTAAATTTTCTCAAAAAGTATTACAATTTTAAAATGAAGGTTTGATTGGTTCAAATTGAATTTAAATACAACTGTCAATACATATTAAAAAGTATATCGGTCACATGACCAATTTAAGGTAGCATCAAATACAATTGTCAATGCATATAAGAAAATTGTCTTAGTTAAATGACCAATTTAAGGTAACACCAATTACAATTATCAAAGAAATTGTCAAATTTACAGTAAAATGTCGAAAAATCATCAAAATACCAATATCAGATTTGCTGTTGTATTATTTACAATTATCCTCAGAATATGGGCAATTTTAGGTAACATCTGAATAAATTATCCACAAAGTGGTAATATATATTGATTTTTTTTACAATTTTATAATGAAGGTTTGGTTGGTTCAAGTTGACTTCTATTGCAATTATTGATACTTATTAGAAAGTTGTCTTGGTCAATTGACCGATTTAAGGTAACATCAATTACAATTATCCAAAAAGTTGTCAAATTTACAGTAAAATGTCGAAAAATCATCAAAATACCAATATCAGATTTGCTGTTGTATTATTTACAATTATCCTCAGGATATGGCCAATTTAAGGTAATATCTGAATAAATTATCCAAAAAGCGGTAAAATTTTCTAAAAAAGTATTACAATTTATAATAAGGGTTTGATTGGTTCAAATTGAATTTAAATACAACTGTCAATACACTTTAAACAGCACATCGGTCACATAAACAATTTAAGGTAACATCAAATACAATTATCAATACATATTAGAAAATTGTCTTGGTCAAATGACCGATTTAAGGTAACATCAATTACAATTATCAAAAAAATTGTCAAATTTACAGTAAAATGTCGAAAAATCATCAAAATACCAATATCAGATTTGCTGTTGTATTATTGACAATTATCCTCAGAATATGGTCAATTTAAGGTAACATCTGAATAAATTATCCAAAAATGGTAAAATTTTCTAAAAAAGTATTACAATTTTATAAAGAAGGTTTGATTGGTTTAAATTCAATTCAAATACAATTATCAATACATATTAGAAAATTGTCTTTGTCAAATCACCGATTTAAGGTAACATCAATTACAATTATCCAAAAAATTGTCAAATTTACAATAAAATGTCGAAAAATCATCAAAATACCAATATCAGGTTTGCTGTTATATTATATATAGTTATTCTGAGAATATGGTCAATTTAAAGTAACATCTGAATGAAATATCCAAAAAGTGGTAAAGTTTTCTAAAAAAGTATTACAATTTTATAATTAAAAAGTATATCGGTCACATGACCAATTTAAGGTAACAGCAAATACAATTATCAATACATATTAGAAAATTGTCTTGGTCAATGACCGATTTAAGGTAACATCAATTACAATTATCACACGGCATTATAAATTGTATGCTAATCATGTTGGAAATAACCGATATGAATATATTGATGGAACTGTGCACTCACAAAAATCATACGCTTATATATAAGTTTTATTTAAGTTGGTGCATTTTTATTTTATCAGTATGAATACTATATTCAAATTATTATTTATATTTTTTTTCTATTTCTAGCTACCACGTTTGCAAAATGTGTGAGAAGACTTTATGATCAATCCAATATGAGGAATAGTTGGGGTTCGGAAATTATAAATGTTATTACAATTCTTTTCCTGAGAAAGGTAGTCCTTGCTATTGAAAAGAAGTGATGTTGGGTAGAAACATTTTGATGAAAAGTTAGGAACACGGACATACAGCTTTAGGTGTGGAATTTTTAGCTGTGTTGAAGACCAAATGGTGTAAGAGCGAACAATTTCGCAATATATTTCGTCAAATTTGGTATGGGAGACATCACACAAAATATATGTAGATTGATAGTTTTGAAGTTTGCGATAGTTTCCTCATGCAACCAGAAATTCTGAATTGATTTGATAAACACGAGTCGTCCTCCCGTAGTGGTCGCATCGATGCTCATCAGGGGTTACATGTCATTTAATAGTAATATAATAGGAACATTATAAACCATATATCTTATGTAGCTAACAGTATGAAATGGGAAACATTAACTCTTTACTTGAAAGAATTGAACACAAGAGGCAACCGAGACACACACGGGAATTAAAATCCGAAAGGGACATATTTCAAGCAAAATTGAGAAAACAAAATACCCATATCCAAGTATTCAAGAACGGCATAAGCCAGAAAATGCATTGATGGAGTAAATGAATGAAACGACAGGGAATATTGTTGAAATGTGCTTCCGTTCTTCAAATATCTTTCCCATACTAAATGCAAACACTTCATCAAAAGAACTGTTTAAATATTGTATTTTAAAAAGTGATAGTGATGAATACGTGGTGATGTGCAGCAATCAGAAAATGCAAACAAGGTCAATGGTTTAATTACTCTTGTACATATGTGTCCATAGAAAATCGCTTGCAGATGAATGGTACTTTTCGTAATTATGTGAATTATAGTACGCAGGGTAGTTAAGGCAGTGGCCCGGTCTAAAAATGACAAAAAAAATGTACATTTTAGGTGAACACCTCACAAGAGCTTTATATCTTAGAGTTGTAAACAAACTTTTATGGTCACCTGATAGATATCTTCATTCCAAATTGAAATCAATTTTAAACCACTAAATATAGTATGCAAATTAGGTCACGTGACACGAAAAGTGACTGAAAACGAAAGTAAAAGGAAAATGCGGAATTGCAAGGGCTAAAACACCATATTTTTTCGTATGAATGCCCGTTTTGGAATCGCCAGACACTAGAAATATATAATACTACTGCTCATTTGAATGACAAATCATGTTGGTAGTCCTACCTTATAAATTCTACCATCTCGCATCTGAAAACGTCAACTTTCCAAGTTCAATCAATATTTATTTCCGTAATCAATTTATTTTCCATAATGAGCAGTACTTTCCTTTTAGTTCGTTTAGAAATCCATGTGCCAGTCAAATGTTTACTCGATCCGTTAAGTTTAAGCCCTTGCAATTTGCATTATTTGTACACACATTTAGGAAAATAGAAAAATAAACAATTTATAAAACGTATTAGCGATCAAGAAAAGTAAAATGTGGACGAAACCGGAAAAATACGGAATTCC